>JAJOZX010000498.1:432500-522500 GCA_023014485.1 Bathynomus jamesi
AATGGTACATCCCAACAGCACGAATTTGTAGAGCTTGATAAGGTTTCAATTTCCTCGGCTGATGGTGGGTGGGATCGTGAGACCGGTCCTGAACCCTCCGTCTCAGATGTAGGAAGACGGACTCGAAGATCCAGCCAGGAGCCCTCTACCTCCGCAGGAGTTTTCCGACCGTTGGTAAAGGACTCTGAAAAGCCCTCCACATCAGGTATACCTTCAAAACAGCCGAAGATTCAAGTCGTACGACTCTGAGGACACATTGTCGTTACTAATACCAACCCCTTCGTCACCAAACCCACATACATCAGAGAACTTAAATGATCCGTGTCACTTCAACCTTCCACATCCTCCGCAACACCCAGGACCCTTCTTCTGTCGCATCTACTGTATATCCCACACAGAAAAAACGACAATTAATCCTTCAAACGGGGGTGTATCAATCACGCTGTTACAGAATGTGAGTAACACACCCTTATTGGTCATGAACATGTACAACGTTAGGGTTGATCCACGGATCGCTCATGCTCATTCCGTGAACCATCGCATACGTCCTTCAACGCAATAAGGCGCAATGCTGTTCGACGCATCTTCGCATACTCCCTTCCACGTAATGAGGGGCGGAAGGGACATGTGGCTGGCGATCTGTTCTGGATACTTTTTTATGCAGGAAGGGGGTACCAAGGGAGAATACTCGCAAAAGCGCCTTCTCCCCCCCTCCCCCAACAGTAGAAAAAGAGGGCCAAAATCAAGGTCCAGAGTTTTCGAAATGCTTAGAGCCTTAGACACTGCGTTTGAAAGATTGAAGGTCATATACAAAGGAAAAGATGGATTGAAGAAGATTGTTACAGAGTTGACCAGTTGAGTAGATGAAGAAGTGAAAATACCGATTAACCCTTGCGTTAGCGAGTTGGACAGAAAAGAAATAGGAAAGTGTAGAAACTCTGGTGCTGTCCTCTCCTTAAAGAAGGAGGCATGCAGTTAGAGAGTTCAGAAGAGCAGTGTTCATTATAATAGCGATAGTAAAGAGACACTGAAGCAACATTACCGTGAAGATAAATAGATTGAAGACAATCAGTAAGAGGTGGGGAATTGATATCAGAAAAGCCTTTGATTCCACTGGGTCAAGTACGGCTGTGTGAGTTGAGCCACCCGATACATGAGAAGCATACTCCATACAGGGGCGGACAAGACCCCTGTACAGAGACAGTAACAGAGTGGGGGTGAAGAAACTGCGGAGGCGGTACAACACACCTAACCTCTCACAAGCTGTTTTGAAAAGAGAGTATATGTGATCTTTCCAGGAGAGATCACGAGAAAGGAAGGATTCAGTTGTGTTGTTGAAGGTAAGGGGATAGTCGTGTGGAAGATTGTGACGAGTAGACAGATGGAGGAACTGAGTTTTTGAGGCACTGAAAGCCGCAAAGTTTTCTCTGCCCCAATCAGATATAGCAGAAAGATCAGAGGTCAGGCGTCCGATAGCATCCTACGCAAATCATGGCGCGACTGTTGAGAGGGACGCTTTGTGAAGCGGTTGAAGTGAAGTGTGGAATAATCGGCATCGGGGTGAATAGGTTATACGCTACAGACGCTTGATTGTGGAGGATATTGACTGCATCCTCTCACGTATTGAGAAATTGATGCAGAGTTGTTTAAAATTTAAACTGGCGAATTTCATGATTGGTATTGATGACGTCTTTCATGCTGGAGGCCATGACGCTACACCCTACGCCTTAAATCTTAACTCGCGTGTTATTTACAGACAACACACAAATATCGGTCGTGGTTGCTGCTTTATGGCTGTAATTTTAGCGCAAATGATCAGTATTCCAAACACGATAAGTAAAAACATTTGGTTGGGCACAGTTATAGACCACGCGCGTAAACTTGAAAGATCCTGTGATCTTAATTTTGGATATACTGTAAAATGGATCCTGACGAGTTGGTGAAGGTGGAGCAGCAGATGGGAATACGAATAGTTGTGTTTGGTTTGGATGAGCATGGTAGGAGAACGTATGTTTTTTAAGAGTTGTATGACAGATCGTACAATACCTGTGCTCATTTTAGGCTTGGTAAGAGCAACCTACCTTCCTACTTGACATATTAGAGATTTTTACGTCAACTATGTCAAAGACGTAAGCATGGACAGCATCACAATTTGTGTAAGAGGTACCTTGAGTTTACAAATGATTTGCTAAAGCATTATAAGGAGTGTAATAGTCCTAGTTGCGTAAGCCGAATGGTAGAAGCTGAGAAGAGATTGTAATGTCCGTAAACACTTGTTATTCAATAATGAATGTTTAATTTCCATAAGACGAATGGCGCGTGCAAAAAGATAAAAATTTGCGAATGTGGAATGTTTCACATGGTTAATGAAAGTGGGCAGCTAAGCATAGATGCGATGAAATTCACTGCCCTACGTGTCATGAAGAGTATAATACAGATGGAGTAAAGCATGTTTGTTTCATGAAAGATGCCAAGCCTAAACATAAATCATATATTAAGTACACTACGATATAGAAACCTACACTAACCATGAGTCGAAAGAAGTTATCCCTCATTTACTTGTGAGGGAAACCCCTGAGACAAATGTTCAAATGTTGAGTGTGATGAGTGTCGTTACTGTAGTAAACATACCAATATTTTTAAGACGACTATGAGAGAGAGTCACCCATGAAGTTGTTTGTGGATTATATAGCGAGGCTAGCCGACCAGTTAAAAGAATGACCATGTATGTTCTAGCGTATAACACCGCAAAGTTTGATACAGAGTGTCTTCATAAGGAACTGCTTCAACATGAGTCATCAGCAATATTCACTTGTGACCCTTGAAAAGAGGTAATAAGCTCATACAAATACAAATAAGGGATAATGTTCAGTTCAAAGACACACTGTTCTTCCCGCCTTGTAAGCTAGCTAGTCTACCAGAGGTGATGGGGTTGGATGCTGAGGTTTTAAATGTGTGGTTTCCTTACACTTTCCTCACTCGTGACACCTTAAAGTACATTGGACTACCACCACCCAAACATTACTTGAACGTCGACCGTATGAGTGCAAGTGAACGAGAAGACTTTGATCGTTATTACAAGAGTTTCAGTGAAGATATTCCGTACAATATAGCGAATGAGTGTGAACGTTATTGTGTGAATGATGTACGTGTGCTTAGAGTATGCTTCCAAACTTTTAGAAACATGTATATTGCTTGATTCAATTGTGATCCACCAGGCTGCAACCAGAATTACATCCCTTTGTTTCACTGTATTAAGTAATAACTTCAAACCAAAAAATACACTTCCATCATCTCCAGAAACAAACCACTAATTACGGTTATAAAGCCCTTTACTGGTTCATACACTTACAACAGACAGGTGTACATATAAAGCACGCGCACACACGGGAGAATTGGCCATCAAGATCGCTAGTCATAATTTCTTGGCTGATGGATTGAGTGAGAACCCTCTCACCAGTGAGTATACAATGTACTCCTTCCACGGATATCTTTGGCACAGATACCCCGGCCTGCATGTGGTATCACAGGTGACTTCCACAGTAGATCCTTTGCCGATAGTCTGGCATGGACCCTTACTGGCGATCAACTTATAAGTTCACAGTTCACTCACAGGATATTATGGGAAGCCCAACGAGCAATACCGCGAAGAAATAAGGGTTATCAAACGTTCACTGGTGATGGAACATCTGAAGTGTGGTGAAAGTTTGTTTGGACGCTGTACAAACCTTTTGAAACTATACTTTTCACTTATGAAGGGTATAAACATTCATTACTTTGACGTTTCTTCGTTATACTACTACGTGATGAAGGATAATTCATACCTAGTAGGTGCCCCTGAAAAGCTCGTGGAACCCGCCCTTCCCACCATCGGAAAGTTCTCAGGCAATTTAAATGAGAACTATTTTGGCCTATCCTTTACTGATGTACTCCCTTCTCGTGATTTATGAATGCCGATCTTATCCATTGTTATAGTTCACAAGCTTATGTTTCCCCTGTGCGTGAAATGTTCAGAGGAGAACAATGAGAAGTGTAATCATATAATCATTGAGACGAAGATGAGAGGTGTATTTACAATCCCTGAGTTGCACCTCGTCTTCTGTCACGGTTGCAGAATATTAAAGCTTTATAAGGTGTAGAGGTTTTAGAAGTTCAATAACCTCTTCACTCCTTATATCAACACCTTCCTGAAAGATAAAGTTGAAGCGTTAGGGTATCCACGAGGTGTTGAGGCGAGGACGAAAAAGCAGTCTATATTCAGCGCTACGGTGACAGTGAGTGGATACAACTTGAGCGGGAGTATATTGCGCGAAACTCTGACAAACACTTTCGTGCAAAACTTTGTCTAAATTGTCTTTGGGATAATTTTTGCACAGAACACTGACAAGTGGAACGTCCATTTAGGTCATAGTTTTGACAAAGTATGGGATTACGTCAAAGCTGACAATAAATTACATCTCGTACATAATACGCTGCGATAGGACCGAGTTGACTACAGACATCCTGCGTCACAAACATCCCTGCGGCTAGTTTTGCAATGGCTTACGGGCGTATCAAGCTTTGCGGCCTAATGCAATCTTTGGGTCGACGTGTTGTGTGCGCCAATACCGACAGTGTGGTGTTTACGGCAAAGGAAGGAGAAATACAGTATATGGCTCCTCTATGTGAGTTCCTCGGTGAACTAACGAACGAAATTAAGGACGAGTATGGGGGACAATGCTTACGCGTACTCTTTTATTTCAACGGGACGAAAAACTTATGGATTACATGTGAGAATCGGGGATGAATTCAAGTACATTGTGAAGGCGAAGAGTATCATTTAAACCCAGCAAACGGCCAGATCATCAACTTAGCCTCTTTTAAAGATCTGGTGAGTTGAGAAGAACCTGGAGATGATGAGGATGCCGCGCCTGCTCACCTAGTTATGGGAACGCATAGCCTTCGCGATCAGAAACTTGGCAGTGTGAATAAACGTAGAGGGACTAAAGTTTGTCGCAATACTTACAGGAAACGTTACCAGTTACCTGGGACCGATGATAGTGTTCCCTTTGATTTCTGTGGGGAGTGATTAATCGGTGTACATATTTTGACTTAATTTATTGATATGCTTTTTAAAGTCTTTACTGATTATTTATTTTATAAATTATTTTAAAGTTTTGACCCGTTTATTTACTTGTTATTATTATTACTAAATGTTATTTATTGTAAGTATTTATTTTATATTTTTTTATCTCGTGTACTTGAAATTATTTTGCGTTTTTAGGCTGTGCGTATCATTTTCTTTTGTCCTTTTGATGTGTGTGTGTGTGTGTGTGTGTGTGTGTGTGTCTGTCTGTGTGTGTAACACTTCTGTCTGGGCATGATGTATAGACTCCTCCCAGTGTATAGGTGAGTGTACAAATTGCTGTGCTTGAGTTGTATTTCCTGTCTGGACATGTTGTATAGGCTCCACCCACAAACTTGTGATATTAATCGTTGTGTTTAATCTCGTTAGTCATCTGCAAACATTGCCGTCCTGAACACATCCTCAGCTGCTGAAGTTTTACTTCTAAATTTTACCATAATTATATGCGTATGCTTATACCCCTCACCCAAATTTAACTTTTTAACAATAATGCCATCCTCCGATATTGCATGCAACACCTTTAAAATCTTTAAAATCTGAAGATATAGTGAAGATTATTTTAACGAGAGTATCACATGTGTTCGTAATGCTAAAAACGTCCTGGACAATGTACCAAATTTAAGCTGTATTAAAGAATATAGCCATAGTGAAACAAAAGTTCAAACGATCAGTGAAGAAAAACAGCGACTCTAAATTACGAAACTCGTTGACGAATGGTCGACAAAACCTATTACGCCATGTTTCACCTCACCGATTACACCCCCGCAACAAAAAATGTGAACCTAGTGATCATGAATAATTTAAAATATTTTTACCATTACATCAACGTTTATCACGATGAGATGTCTAGTGAGGTCATAGTTAAAGACTTGTGTACCTTTTTAATAGAACGTGGTGACGAGTACCTTTAATACCTCGGAGTGGAACGGTATTGACACGCCTATTTCTCTAATAGAGCCCCTGAATGTTAATTGATTTACTATCGAATCATTTAACATGTTAAGTAATTTTGTGTATATACTTTTTTCATGTTGGTTAATATCCTTACATGTTTTGTCCATGGCGTCCGAGTCGCCAAGCCATCAACAGGGGTCGCCTTGGTCCTAAGAGGCATGATTCACCACCGGGTCAGCTTCACGAACTGAAGCAAGCAGCGCGCCTCACATCAGTGTCTGAGCTTGGAGCGTTGTGACGTACTATCCAGAATGCTCCTCGCAGCATCAGTAAAAGGCACCTACAGTAACAAAGAAAGATGGAGCTACCGTTAATTAGTATCCTTAACACTAAATACCCACAGACTTCTTTCAAATCAGTGTGTGTTTAAAAGTAGCAGCGGGGAGATTAATTATGTGCTCGAGACAGCTTACACAGGCCTGCGAATGAGAACTTTGTAAGAGTTGTTTTCTTACTAATAACAGTTTATATAATTCAACTACGCTGATTTCGAATGAGGTGTCCATTTTTTTCTATCACGTAAGGATTTTCTGCAAACTGGAAGGGAAAAAACAACATAAATAAATATTATTTATTTCAATTTACATTAGGTACCTATTTCGCTTTGTTATACGAATTACAAATGCAAACAACTTTAAAAAAGAAAGAAGACTATTAACGTCAATTACATATTCATCTTTATTTGTCCTGAGTTTTCTTGTGAGATATATGCCTCTCAGTCTCGAATGTAGGCGCTGTTCCTTTTCTTTTATGTAATAATTCTGTAGTATTCCGTTTCAACATCCAGCAGTAATCAGCCATCATGCTGATGTCCCACCTTCCCTGATATCTCTTCTCCATTCCTTTGATGTCCTGGTGAAACCGTTCTCCTTGTTCTTCGCCGAGTGCGCCGAGATTCTCAGGGAAGTAATCCAAGTGTGAATGTAAGAAATGTAATTTTAAACTCATATTACAACCCAACTCTTTGAACTTATTTAGCATGTTGTTCACAATGTTTTGGTAATTTGGGTCCTTGTTGTTCCGCAAAAATTTGCTGATAACATCATTAAAAGCAATCCACGCTTTTTCAAGATTGTTCATTCTTCTTTCAAAGTGTTCATCCAAGGTCAGTTTTCTAATCTGGGAACCAACGAAAATTCCTTCTTTTAATTTTGCTTCCGAAAGAGTTGGGAATTTACCACACAGATACTTAAAACAATCTCCATCTTCGTCCAAGGCCTTAACAAATTGCTTCATCAAGCCCAATTTTATGTGAGGCAGAGGTAAAAGGACCTTTTTCGTTTCAACCAAACTTTCACATTCAATGTTTTTAGAACCAGCTGTCAGGGTGACTCTGCGTGGCCATTCCTTTTTTATCCAGTGCTGAGTTCTTGCTCCATTATCCCATTCACACAAAAGACATGGAAACTTCGTACAACCTGGTTGTTGAACTAACAACATACAAATCACTTTTAATTCTCCACAAAGTAGCCAACCGTGTTCTTTGTATTTAACCTTAGCTAGAAGAAGCTCAGGATTTTCGTACGTTTCCTTCAAGTGAACCGAATGAGTCACAGAAACGGATGCATATAAGTTGCCGTTGTGAAGGAGGACGCCTTTTAGACTTCTTTTGGAAGAATCAATGAAAAATCTCCACTCATTTGGGTCATAGACTGCAGCGCCTAGCTTAAGTATTAGTTCCGAAACATTGTTGCAATATACCAGTGAATTCCCTTGAGAAAAATATTGGATGAATTCTTTTTCTCGATTTCTGTACCAGTAAAATGACGTCCCGGGAGAAAGCAAGTTCTTTGCACGAAGTTTGGATCCCGAAATCTCTGAAGAATCCTTCGGGAGACATAGATCTCTTACCAAATCATTAAGTTCACTTTGTGTAAACAATTGGGGTTCATCAGATGTTTCGGTTTGAAAACAATCAATATCATCGTTTCCATCGTCATCAGACACCGAATCAGATGAAGTTATATCAAGAGTATTTGGTTTAGTATGTACAGGTATACCAAGTCCATGAGCAACAGGTCTTATAGCAGACCGAAAGTTTGGATAAGAAATTTCCTTTTTATTTTTAGTATTGTAGCCTTGCACGTTACATGAACAAAAATAGCAGTCATTGCTGTGATTTCTAGGTTCACGCCAGACCATTGGAATCGCAAAAGGTAAAGAATCCTTTTTACCTTTACTCTACAGTCTAAGTTGTTCAACACAAACACTGCAAACTTTATGCAAAGCCCATGATTTGTTTTGATCCCCAAGTTTCATTCCGAAGTACGCACAGTATGCTTTCTTGACTAAGTCTGTAATATCTCGCCTTTGTGTTTTCAAAGTAAATTTTCCACAAATATAACAGAAAATGTTTGGGCTATTTACACACCCTCTGGTTGCCATAGTGACAAATAAACAAATTTCAAAAGAGAAATATAGTCACTGCGCACAGTAGTATAGGCGCAAAAGGAGAGAGTGCAATGCAATTGCAAATGTTGATCAATGTTGCAAGATGTTATGCAACAAGGAGGCGGGAGAATGTTGCAAGAGGTTATGCAGCAAGGAGGTTATGCAACTATGGGGGAGGGTTTATCCCCCAAGTTGCAATAAACTCCCCCAGCAAGCTGGGGGAGAAGTTGGGGCGGCCTCACCTGCCAAAGAGGTATACCTAACCTAAGAGAGAGAGAGAAAAAAAAAAGGAGAGAAGAGTGTTCGCCTGGCAGGAGCCAAGCGCATATTGAGAGTCCAAACGAACGCCCGCTGTCTTTTCACCCCACCCTAGACTTACGGTTTATCGGGGAATCCAGCACCCAGCATTTTCTCATACATCTCTTATACAAAATGCCTTCAAAACAACATTTATTTTTATCCAAAGAAAGACAAAAATACCCGAAGTGCTCATTCCGTCGAGGGTCAAGCTTTTCACCCCGTCCTAGACCTACAGTTTAACGGGGAATACTACTACATTAGATCCAGTTGGCCTTTTGAAGTAGTGAGTTGACTTCTTTTACTCTCCATCTCACAGGTACACCCGGATCATCGGGGATCTTCTTTTCTATTCCATGGAATTTTAGATCCTCCCCTTTCCCGTACCGTAACAGTTGAATTTTATCATTTTTAAACTTCATATAGAAACCATGCAACGTCTCCTAAAACTTACTACATCATTACCCCTGACCCATCCTTCATGCATTGAAAAAGTTCTACTTTATCGGCAACTTTGTTTAGCATCCCCCCGAATTGTTCATTTCGGCGAATGTCAAGCGTGTCACTCCACCTTACACTTACAGTTTAACGTTGAATCCGAACAACGTAACAGCACAGGCGGGGCAGAAATTACAATGTCATCGTCCGGAATCGTCCTCTCAACCTACGATCAACACCCAACGTCTTAACCATCAGGATATCTAGGGTATCCATTTAACTACCACCCAACCAGATATTCATTTTCACGAACTAAACACATTTTTATTCACACTCCGTCTAATTCTGCTTATTGTCAAAAACATTTAAAAACGTAGAAGATTGGGATCTATTCAACAATAAAAAATTATGAAATGCTTCGATATATATATATATATATATAATATATATTATATATATATATATATATAAGATCTACTAAGTCCTTTTTCATGGCGTAGTTAAACGAATAAATTCATTTTCACCCATGCGTTTGCCATACCCCTCACAAAAGGGACCTTTATTAGCGATACTTTAAAACTTGGTGCAGCAAGTTTTAAATATTTACAAGAAAGATCCCCGATTTTATGATTCTTAGAAACTGTGAGGGGTGTGAAAGGCATGGGTAACTCAGGTTGGCACTCTGCCCTCGGGTTGGGGCGGAAAGCTGTAATACTACAGCACAGTAGTAACACTAACCCGGGGCGTTATGATACATCCTGGGATATTGTCAGAGACTTAAATGAACGTATCTCAGGACCGCCACAACAGTCAAAGTTGAGGTCTTCAAGGGAAGCTAGATGTTTGTCTCAGTACAATACGAGATGAGCAGGGTGTACCTTGTTTTGTACGGATGAGAGTGCAAGAGAGCATCTCGCTCTTTTACCTGGGTGCAACATGCATTCTGTTTAATTTCTTCATTTCTACCATATCACAAGAGTTGAAATTTCTCAGTGTTAAATGCAATATTGTTGCCATCTGACCATTTGTTAGTGTCCCCCCTCTGCTCGGCCTCTCTTCACACTCAATTTTGAACCTTAAACAAATGAGACTGAACAGGTGAAAATGAATGTATTCGTTTAACTACGCGATGAAAAAGGATTTAGTGGATATTATATACATAACTTACCTTACAACGTTACAAAGGTTTCCCGTGATGATCTCTCATTTCGGGAAGGTCAAGCTTGTCGCCCCTCCTCTCGAATTGGCCTGGTGAAGTAGTGATTTTGATTCTTGCGCTCTCCACCTCACATAGCCAAGTACGCCCGGCTCATCGGGGATTGTTCTGATCCAGGCGTCTAGTCTTCTTTTGAAGATTTCCACTGCAGCTCCCTTTGTGTTTCTTAGGTCTTTGGGCAACTGATTAAACAGTTTTGGTCCTCTCGCCTTCAATTTGGGAATACGGCACAGTCTGCCGTTTCTACTGTCCACCGTTGTTTGGGGAGTTATAGGGTTCAGAGTAAGATTAGGGACTAGTTTGTCCATTATTTTCCAAGTGTAAATAATGGTGTATCTCTCTCTTCTCCTTTCCAGTGAGTATAGGTCTAGTTCGCGTAACCTTTCCCAGTAATTAAGTTCTTTGCACCCATTGATCTTGGCTGTGAAGCTTCTCTGACTCCCTTCCAGCTGTCTAATGTCTTCTTTTTTATATGGGGATGTTAGGACCGAGCAGTATTCCAATTTGGGTATTATCAGGGTTTTCAGTAGAGGAATCATTACAATCCTATCCTTTCGTTTAAAGGTTCTCAATATCTGTCCCGTTATTCTCTTTTGCTCTGTTTACTGCTATCTTATTTTGTGTCTCAAATTTCGCATCATCCGGTATTACAACCCCTAAATCTTTTGCTCTGGGATTTCTCTGAATTTCCTGTCCATTTTGGGTATAATATTCCATGGATTTTAGGTCTTCTCTTTTTCCGTACCGTAATAGTTGAAATTTCTCGGTGTTAAACTTCATACTGTTGTCTTCCGTCCACTTGTAGATTCTGTTTATGTCGGTTTGTAGGGATCGTATGTCTTCTGAGTTTCTTATTTTTCTACTGATCTTTGTGTCATCCGCAAAGGATGTTACTGTGCTGTCTCTGGTAACTTCCTCATCTATGTTAGTTAGCATGATTATGAAGAGTAGTGGAGCTAATGCTGTTCCTTGTGGTACTGAGCTGAGGACCTCTGATTCTGATGAAGATACTCTTGTACTGTAACGACTTGCCGCCGCTCACTAAGGAAATTATATATCCATTTCCCTACTTTTCCTGTTATTCCCATATATATATATATATATATATATAATAGGACTAGAAATAACGGGTGTAAGTTGACAAGTAGAAAGTTCGAGACAGCAGTTGCGAAAAACTTTTTTACGCATAGAATAGTAAACAGCTGGAATAGTTTGCCGGTAGAAGTAATTAGTAGCACGTCTATAAACATGTTTAAAATCGATTAGACGCATATGTTGATAGAAACGGTATAGTTTAAGGTAGTAAAATTAAGGCTTTCTGGGGATAGATCCCACAGCTCAACACAAGTGTTGTGGGATATAGGGAGGCAGCGTCTTGGGTTAGGGGATACTCTCTGTCCTTACACACCCCATTTAAAGAGATTCCTCTGCCGAGCGGTGCCCCCCATAGTACTGTGAGGTATTGAAAAACTCATGATCTTCACTTGCCCCACAAACACCTTTAAATGGGAGACCCAAAATGGGTGCACACACATTTC
This sequence comes from Bathynomus jamesi, assembly GCA_023014485.1. Classification (NCBI taxonomy): domain Eukaryota; kingdom Metazoa; phylum Arthropoda; class Malacostraca; order Isopoda; family Cirolanidae; genus Bathynomus; species Bathynomus jamesi. The sequence goes on from JAJOZX010000498.1 coordinate 444,460, forward strand.
TACATTACTGTACAGTCTTTACAGCCACACCTACTCTTTTTCTCGTAAGTGTATATATTGTAATGTATATGATTGTAAATTTTGACTTGGTCCGCTATCGATATGGACCGTGACTTGATGGATACCGTAATGAAATTGACTGGATTCTTTGGATCCGATATATTTGCATGTCCTTTATAAATAGATATAGAGTGTAACATATTTGTGGATAGTAGTCTATTATGACTTGATCCTCTGGATCAGAGATTCTATCTTTAGTTTTAAATCGATAATTAATTAGTTTTAAATTGATAATTATTTAGTTTCGTAAAAATTGGTCGTTGCCAATTTACCGGCAGGTTTTACATAAATTTCTTATGTTCTTGTGGTTCGGAACCCACGTAAAATTGTAGGTCCCCTCCGCCACCACGGAGGACATACACAATACACGAACACAGTTAGGTAGACCAGCCATGAGTGGATCCTAGGGTCTTTGTTGGTCTGAAACATTATAACATTATATAACATTATAATTCTTTATTGCTGGATAGATCCCAATCTTCTACGTTTTTAAATGTTTTTGACAATACGCAGAATTAGACGGAGTGTGAATAAAAATGTGTTTAGTTCGTGAAAATGAATGTCTGATTGGGTGGTAGATAAATGGATAACCTAGATATCTTGGTGGTTAAGATGCTTGGTGTTGATCATCGGTTGAGAGGACGATTCCGGACGATGACATTGTAATTTCTGCCCCGCCCGTGCTGTTAAGTGGTTCGGATTCAACGTTAAACTGTAGGTGTAAGGTGGAGTGACACGCTTGACCTTCGCCGGAATGAACAATTCGGGGGGATGCTAAACAGAGATTGCCGTTAAAGTAGAACTTTTTTAAGGCATGAAGGACGGGTTAGGGGTAATGATGTCGTAAGTTTTAGATGTTGCATGGTTTTTATATGAAGTTTAACACTGATAAAATTCAACTGTTACGGTACGGAAAAGGGGAGGATCTAAAATTCCATGGAATAGAAAAGAAGATCCCCGATGACCCGGGTGTACCTGTGAGATGGAGAGTAAACGAAATCAACTCACTACTTCAAAAGGCCAACTGGATCTAATGTAGTAGTATTCCCCGTTAAACTGTAGGTCTAGGACGGGGTGAAAAGCTTGACCTTCGACGGAATGAGCACTTCGGGTATTTTTGTCTTTCTTTGAGTAAAAATAAATGTTGTTTTGAAGGCATTTTGTATAAGAGATGTATGAGAAAGTGCTGGGTGCTGGATTCCCCGATAAACCGTAGGTCTAGGGTGGGGTGAAAAGTTTGATCTTCGTCAGAATGAGCAATTCGGGTAGGGCCGGAATCTCCGTTAAACTGTAGGTCTAAGGTGGGGTGAAAAGTCTGACCTTCGTCAGAATGAGCAATTCGGGTAGGTCTGGAATCTCCCTTGCAGTAGGTCTAGGGTGTGGTGAAAGGTCTGACCTTCCTCAGAATGAGCAATTCCGGTAGGTCCGGATAAAATGTATGTCTAGGGTGGGGTGAAAAATCTGACCTTCGTCAGAATGAGCAATTCGGGTAGGTCCGGAATCTCCGTTAAACTGTAGGTCTAGGGTTGGGTGTAGTGATTCCCCTTCCTTCATTTATAACTCATTATTTACTTTACTTTTTATACAATTTCTCCTTATATCTTTCATCATTCCCTTTACACTCGCTTCGCTCTACTTTATACATACGGGTAGACGTGGCCGTGATGAGGCGCCATTATAATTCGAACAATGCAAAGGAGACCGGGGGATTAATTATACACTACTTACACTTTACTGACTTTTATTTATACGAAAACACTTTTAGATAAACGGGGTAATGTGAGGGGAGAATTAACGTTAACGTTTTAACCGGAGAGAGACACAAAAGAATATTCTAAATTTATAACTACATCGTAATACACAAAATCACCTTCTTAAGCCCAAGGCCATCCGATCACTGTCTTTTTTTGGCATTTCTCTCCACCCTCTCTTGGGCTGATTCTTAGTGTTGCTAACTTGTATTTTATAGCTAAACAATTATTTAATGTAATTACATTTCTTTTAAACTTTAATATCTTCTTTATTAAGCAAACATTATTAAATTCTTATAACCAAAACATTTTAATTCTTAATTAGACATTATTACAGGGGTGAAAAGTCTGACCTTCGTCAGAATGAGCAATTCGGGTAGGCAGGATAAACTATAGGTCTAGGGTGGGGTGAAAAGTCTGACCTTCGTCAGAATGAGCAATTCGGGTAGGTCCGGAATCTCCGTTAAACTGTAGGTCTAGGGTGGGGTGAAAATTCTGACCTTCGTCAGAATGAGCAATTCGAGTAGATCCGGATTCTCATTTAAACTCTAGGTCTAAGGTGGGATGAAAAGCTTGACCTTGGACGGAAAGAGCATTTCGTATATTTTTTGTCTTTCTTGGAATAACAAGAAATGTTGTTTGGAAGCATTTTGTATAAGAGATGTATGAGAAAATGTTGGGTGCTGGATTCCCCGTTAAACCGTAGGTCTAGGGTCGGGTGAAAAGTTTGACCTTCGTCAGAATTAACAATTCGGATAGGGCCGGATTCTCCGTTAAACTGTAGGTCTAGGGTGGGTTGAAAAGTTTGGCCTTCGTTAGAATGAATAATTTGGGTAGGTCTGGGTTTCAATATTATTATTTTTTTGATTATATATATACTCCTCGTTCGTAATTCTTATGCTATTATTATTCTTGATTGCATATATTCCTTCGCTTGTATAGGATTGTATATTCATTTTCAATATATTTCGTGAAATTGGATCCAATAATTCGTTTAAATAAACAGAGTGATGTGATGGTGTCAACTGGCGGGTTATACCAACTGGCGGTTTAAGCCAGCTGACGTGGACAAACGCACACAAATGCACGTACACCACCGACTAGGATTATGCCAATCCAATAATTCGTCTAACTAAACAGAGTGATGTGGTGGTGTTTTATTTAATTCTTTTGGTTGTATATATAAACGTTATTATTATTATTTAATTATACCAAATGGTTAGGATTATGCCATTCCAAACAAACGCACACAAATGCACGTACACCACCGACTAGGATTATGCCATTCCAAACAAACGCATACAAATGCACGTACACCACCGACTAGGATTATGCCATTCCAATAATTCGTCTAAATAAACAGAGTGATGTGGTGGTATTTTATTTAATTCTTTTGGTTGTGTATATATAAACGTTATTATTATTATTATTATTAATTATACCAAATGGCTGATTAGGCCTTCTAAGTCAATTGGCAGGTTAGGCCAACTGGCGGTTTAACCCAGCTGACGGAATATGCCAACTGGCTGGAAGTCAGAATATATGCTTTAATTAAATAAATAGCGCAATCTGGGAACTCAACCAGTTAAGCTAACTGGCTGTGATTAGGATCTTATAAGACAGCGGGCGCTCGGATGAACTCTCAATGTACGCTTGGCTCCTGTCAGGTGAACACTCTTCTCTCCTTCTCCTTTCTCTCTCTCTCTCTCTCTCTTAGGTTAGGTATACCCCTTTGTGGGATGAGGCCGTCCCACTTTCTTCCCGAAAGAGGTCTCCCCCAGCTTGCTGGGGAGTTTATTACAACTTGGGGGATAATCTTTCTCCCATAGTTGCATAACCCACTTGTTGCATAACATATTGCAACATTCCCCATCCCCTTTGTTGCATAACATCTTGCAACATTTCTTTTGCACTATTGATGAACATTTGCAATTGCATTGCATTCTCTCCTTTTGCGCCCACACTACTGCGCACCTTTGAATAATAAAGAACTATAACCCCGCACGCACTAGACAGACTGACTCATCTCGTGGCTTGTCAATCACTTATACTAGCAGTGCGTTTCTCGAATGTGAAAGAAGACGCTATGACGTCACTTCTGATCTAGAAGCATTTATAGGCAGTAGTTTTTAATCCAAATTTAATTTAGTCAATTTTAATGAAAATTACTTACATATGTAATATGAAATATGACATTTTGTGAAAAATCTGTACTTGATGGCGAAAAATTAGTATTATTTTCGGAATCAGCGTGCAAAAATCACTATATAAGTGATGAAATATTTCGGACAACAAAACCATCGCAGGTCTGTGTTATAAACTTACAGACTCCTCCAAACGTAATATTATTTATTTGAATGTTGAGATGTCGAAAATATTTGTGTTGGTTAAGAAGTGGTCGGCTGAACATCATAAAGTACCAGCTTCTGCGAGTGCGACAAGAGTAACGATTAGTGACCACCCCCGCATACTGTATTATTTGTGCGTTAAATGTGAGCCGCGATACGAATCAAACCTGCGTTGAAACACGATTGATGTTGAAAATTATCCAAAAACCTTTAGTAAAAAGTGTTAATAGCGGACTAATACTGATTCTTTACCGATTCATCTTCGTTGGACTATTTGAAATAGCCGCCTTCCTGAAACCTTTAGTAAATGAACGAGTTGATGATATGCGTTATTCTGATATCACTCTTGAGCAGGCCTATACATTTTTAATTGATGATTTTATGAAGTGTAGCGGTAAACAAACTGCCATGGGGAATGACACCTGGAATCCCATGCCGGTCCCAAGCCCGGATAAAAGAGGAGGGTTGCCACGACAGGCCTAGCAAGCCTGTGGTGTAAAAACCTTATTGCTCGAGAAACTCAAGAACCAGCCTCGGAACCAGGATTGATAAACAGATCACGGACAAGGAAACGAAACTGGACACGAAAAATGGACACACTCAGGATTAGATGCGGAACGATTAACATAGCAACTTATAGGGGGAAAGAAGATGAAATTCTGGACATTATGAGAGAAAGGAAAATCGACATCTTGGGAATGGCAGAAACAAGGCATATGGGTGGAGAACTGGGAAGGGACTTGGGGGATGGATATGTGCTCATGTACAGAGGAGTGGAGGAGGGTCGGGGGAGGATGCACGAAGTGGCAATGATTATTGGACCGAGATTGTCCCTAAACATACAGACTGTAGCATTAATAAGCGAAAGACTAATGAAATGTAAAAGGAGAATTAGGAATAAAACATATATTCTCTACCAGGTTTATGCACCACAACAGGGACATATGAAGAGAAGACCAACTTCATGGAACTATTAGATGACAATTATGAAGTGAGAAGAGAGGAGGTGGGACTGCTTATGGGAGATTTCAGTGGTAGAGTGGGAATGGAGAGGGAGGGAGTGGAGCAGGTAATTGGACCTTTCGGAGGACAGAACCGAAATGCAGAGGGAGAGAAACTAATAGATTTCTGCGTAGGGAACGAACTAAAGATCATGAACGGATTTTTCAAACAGCAGGAGACCCATAAGATTACGAGACAGGTGGAACCAAGTGACAGGAAACTTTGACCAAAATTCCATCATAGATTACTTCATATGCTCCGATAAGAGAAATGTTGGAAACGTCAAGGTGATACCAGGTGTTACGTTAGACTCCGACCACAGATTACTGATAGCAGATTTGAAAATGCAAAAATGGTAGCAACAAAAGAGGAGAAGAGGAAGGTAATTAAGACAAAGAAACTGCAGGATGAGAACATTAGAGTCAGATTCAGAGAGGAACTTGAAAGAAATATAGCTGAGACGGAGGAAAACAATGAATGGGAAACCGTGAGAGATTGTGCTAACAGGGATGCGGAGGAGATTTTTGGAACTGAGTGGGTGGGTGGGGAGGAAGAAGAAGACATACACCTTGGTGGACAGATATAGTAAGAGGCGCAGTAAAACAGAAAACTATAAAACATAGGCAGTGGTTGAGGCAACGTACACAGGAATCAAGACGGGAATATGTACAAGCAAGAAATGACGCTGAGAGGGAGAAGAAAAGGGCAAAACAAATGGCAATGAGGGAATTGGGAGAAAAGTTGAGAGAAGATGAGAAAGGAAACAAAAAACTGATTTATAGCCTTGCAAAATCTTATAGGAAGGAAAAGAAAAAGTATACAGCATTAAAAATGAAGCGGGAAATGTGATAGTGGAACCTGGAGCAATTAATAGACGATGGTCAGATTATTTTAAAGATCTATTGAATGGAGATCCAGAAGAAGAAGTGGAGGAAGCGGATGGAATATACCAGGAATTAGCAGAACAGGTAATTATTACCAGAGAAGAAATGGAACAGGCTGTTAATAAAATGAAGAATGGAAAGTCAACGGGAGTGGATGGGTTTCCGACTGAACTTATAAAGGAGGGAGGCGAAGCCATGAAAGAAAAAATTTGAAACCTGTTGAATTAATATTGGAGAAAAGGTCAAGTCCCCGGTGATTGGGGAAAAACAATCATCGTTCCAATATATAAAGGAAAGGGTGACTCAGGTAGATGTGAGAATTATAGGGGAATATCGCTTATTAATCATATAACAAAACTTTATGAAAGAAGAATAGAAAAAAGAGCAAGGCAAATAATTGAAGCAAGGTTGGGAGAGGAACAGCATGGTTTCGAAAAGATAGAAGTACGGTAGATCTTTTTTTTGGCCTTAGTTCTGTTATAGAAAAGGCATGGGAATTTAATACTAACATCTATGTAATATTCATAGATCTTAAAAAAGCATACGATACAGTGCCCAGAGGAAGAATGTGGAGATGTTTGGAGGAGATTTATGGGGTAAGGGGGACACTTCTTAGGGCTTTGAAAAGTTTGTATCAAGTTAGCGAATGCAAAGTAAGGACTGGACACAAAAATGATGAGTGGTTTGAAGTTAGAACAGGGGTGAAGCAGGGCAGTGTGATATCACCACTCCTGTTTATAGCCTACATGGACACAGTCATTGCAAGTTCCAAGCGACGTCATGAAATTAATAATAATAATGGAATAATGGCATATGCGGATGACATAGCATTCTGGACGACAGAGAGAGAAAATATAGAACAAGCTTTAATTGATTGGAATGAATGTTTGAAGGAGGGGGGAATGGAAATGAATGTAGAAAAGACAGAAATATTAAGTGTATGTCGAAGAGAAAAAGGAGAATTTGGAGTTCAAATAGGAGATAAGGAAATAAGAAATGTTGAAAAATTTAAATATTTAGGGAGTATGTTTACTAAAGAAAGTGGTAATATACAAGAAATAACTGAAAGAATTGCAAAGTTTAGTAAAAATGTCGGAATGTTATACCCGGTACTGAGAGATGAACATATGCCACTTGGGACTAAGAAAATAATCTTCGAAACAGTTTTAACACCAATATTGATTTATGGGTCGGAACACTGGAAAATGCACATGGCAGATCGAAGTAGAATTCAGGCGGCAGAAATGAGACCGCTGATGACTATTCTGAGAAAGACGCGAAGAGATAGGATAAGAAATGAAGAAATAAGAGTCACTGTGGGAGTAACGCCGATTTTGAGAAAAATCGACGCTGCCAAATTGAGATGGTTGGGCCACTTGGAGAAAATGGAGGAGGGGAGAACTGCGAGTAGGTGCTAGGAGTGGAGACCAGGGAATGGCAGAAGGATGCGTTGGAGACCGAGAAGGAGATGGAGGGACGAAGTGGAGGAGAGCTTGCGAAGATACGACTTGCCCAGCATGCAAGAGCTCAGGGAAACGGGAGTGCTGCTGGAGAGGGCGGAGTGGCGAAGGGGGCTGGCTCCACTGACAGGATAACTAGCCTACCGGGCAGCTCATAAAATATTTAGAAGACTTCTTCCGAACAGTACCACTCGCTTTGTGACGTTGGTCTAGATTCTAGAACGTTACAAACCCTCCCACGACGCTTTCACCGTTTATCCGGCGGAGTTGTATCTTTATATATGCTCCAACTGTCACCACAATTTAAAGGAATTCCTTATACATCGATATGATCTCTAAACAGTTTCTTGAAAAAAACTGGTGAAAAGAGAATAAGAGCTCACTTAGAACGTGTTGTGCATACATTAACTTTTTATGATAATATTGTAATAACCAACTGTTTATTCGAGCAGACTTTTGAATCTATAAGTTCAAAGGCTAAAATATAAGAAAATGTTACGCCTACTTGTAAACTAGAACAAAAATAATCCTAAATGATCTTAAGGCTCTGTAAATAGAGTATAGAATACCTCATACATTAAACGGAGTATTATTAGAAAAAAAATTGATTGTACCGTACAAAGCAATGAGAATGTAATTGGGTTATTATTCGTTTTTTGACCCAGTCACACCCAGCTATAACAGCAATATATATTGAATAACCAATCAAAACTGAAGAAGAAAATATATATATTATCTTGTGCAAATTTGTATAAAATGTACTTTTTTAAAAAAAATATTTTCTACTTTCTAATATATATGTATATAAATTTCGGTTGGTTTGTTTATTTTGGCTACCTTTTTTGGATTTTTTTGGAGATTTTTCTTGGCTTTTTTTGGCTACTTGGCTTTTTTGGCTACTTTTTCTTGCTTTTTGCCTACTTCTTTCTGTTTTTTGTTAGTGTGGTGATTTTCGTTCTACTGTTATGACGTGTCAATCTTGTGAACTTTATTTTGAAGACCTAATCCGCCTTGTTGGCCTCGATGAAGATAAAAGTTTAGATGTTTTTTCCAATCACGGCATAATTCCGACATCCGTGATTTTCCCTAAATGTAATACTGCCTGTATTTTAAGACAAGACTCGAAGTGTTTAGGTGCCGTAAAAAAAATCCAAAAAATAAGCGTGAGTGTGGATTTACTGTTTCTATCTTTAAGGACACATGGCTGGAACATTGCAACTTCTCGGTGAATAAAAACCTCCGGTTCATAAATATTTATTTGCGAAAATATTTTTCACAACGTTATGCCGAGAAAGTTATAAAACTAGGCAGTGAGTCCATTGTTAACTGGAAATCTTTTTGGGTGGTTAGGTTAAGTTAGGTTAGGTTAAGTTAGGTTAGGTTGTGTTTAGCACGAATGCAAACTTTTCTGGTCGATTTTGAGGTGTTTTGCACGAATCTGCCATCCGTTTCCTGTGCAAATGCGTAGTTTTCGAGATGACGATATCTCGAAAACTACGCATTTGCACAGGAAACGGATGGCAGATTCGTGCAGAGCACCTCCAAATTGACCAGAAACGTTTGCTCTCATTATAAAAAGAGACTGGGTCAAAAAACGAATAATTACCTGTAATTGTTTCCACCATTATTTGTAAGTTCACTATATTTATAAAAAAATAATGTTTTGACATGTTAATAACTATTGACACGCATATGTGTTTCTATTTACTCCTCACTTATTTTTAAATTATGTCTATGTATGCGTCTTAATAAGATGCTAGCCAACCAAGTTGGTTTGTGGTGGGCGTAGTGGGGGGGTGGGGTCGACTTCCGGTGGTGTAATATCACTGTTACGCTTAAGGCAGTGTTTTCCTGGAATCTATACTCTACATTTATAGCAGCAATGAGTCAGCGTACGTACTGTATTACATCGGCTAATCATCTTTTAATATGGTGGCCACTAAAGTTTATACTAAGAAGTCTCACACACACACACACACACACACACACATATATATATATAAATAAATAAATATATATATATATGAGGATGTGCTATTTACACACACACGCGAAAGGCATATGGCAGAAATGACAATAAGTACCTCAAACAGCTACGTAGAATGTATCGCAGCAAAAGTTGAAAAATTAAATATTCTACTAATTGTAATGTACAGACCCCCCCCACCCCACCCCCGAACACGCCAACCTTAAAATTCTCAGATTCCATTACAGAGGTCAGAAACTGGATAAAAGATCTACACTCTCCAACCCCAAATATTTTTCTCTGTGGTAATTTTAATTTTCCATTCTTAAAATATAAAAGGATAGGAAAAAAATAGGTACTAGGGCAATTGCGTCCTGGTCAAATGCGTCCCGGATAAATGCGTCCCGGTCATTGGCGTCCCTGTACAATTGCGTCCAGGACAATTGCGTCCCGGACAATTGCGCACTTCTCCAACTACTATATGAAGTTATTTATTAGAGAAGTGAATAGAAAGTTAGTATCGGAATTTCAAATATACTTTTCATTTTAACCTATTAAACTTGTTATATGTTCATAAGTTCTGTTCGAAACTGTTCTCTAAAACTTTATCCATCATCAGCAACATCATTCTCAAATTTTATGGGTTATGTCCACTTAAGATAAAGTTAGTTTCGTTAGTTTTAACGAAAATATCACAACTTAACCTAACCAATCGTCAAGGGCATACAGTTGACCTAACTGGGCATTCAATTAGTCTAACCGGTCATTATATCTCGTACAAAATTACAATAACAAACATACTCGTCCCTCGTCATTGGCGTCCCTGGACAATTGCGTAGGTGAAGTCACAATGAACTTTCTATTCACTTCTCTAATAAATAAACTTCATATAGTAGTTGGGGAAGTGCGCAGTTGTCCTGGACGCAATTGTCCGGGACGAAATAAAACCGGACGCAATTGTCCAGGGACGCCAATGACCGGGACGCATTTGTCCGGGACGCACTTGACCAGGACGCAATTGTCCTGTCACCGAAAAAATATACGTACTGTATACATCAGGACAAGGGGGAAACACGGGAAGACCAGGTGCAGGTAAAGATGCTATTAGTTCTAGCTGATAAATTTATGTTAACACAAGAAATAACAGAAAACACAAGAAAAAACAACTGCCTAGATTTGGTATTCACAAACAACAGCAAACTAATTGATAATGTAGAAATATCCCCAACTATAATATCGGACCACAACATCATTCAAATAACAACTAATATAAAGACAACAGGAAAGGAGAGAACACGCACAACAGAACGAAGCAAATTTGAAATTTTTAATTTCCATTCCAAAGTTATAAACTCGGAAGGTGTTGCATCCAGCATGGAAGTAATAGATTGGAAAACCATCTTCAAGGCCAAGACAACGGAAGAAATGCTAGTGACGTTAGAGGAGAAGACGCTGGAAATTGTGGAAAAAATGTCCCAAAAATACAACAAAGAGGGAAGAGAAGGTGGTTCGAGAGACAAAAGAGGGCATTGTTTCGAAAGAGAAAAAGAGTGACTGCAAAATTAAGTAACTGTAAAGATAACAACATCAGAAAAATATTAAATGATAAACTGCAGAGTATCGATTGCGTCATACAAGAACTAATTGAGAAGCATACAGAAAAAGAAGACGACGACGCTAAAGAAGCGATAAAGGTTAATTCAAAGTACTTCGAAAATTTTGCAAAAAGGAAGCCGAAAAACCATGCGACTATCGGACCTTTGAAAAACAAAGACAGTGCTTTATCTGATGATCTAACAGAAGTATCTGAAATATTAAGAGCTCAGTAAGAATCATCTTTCAGTATCTCAAAAACTGACAAATTGATAGGCGATTCTTTGAAGAAGAACTACAAGGGGGAAGTATAATGGACTTCGACTTTACGACAGATGATATTCCACAAGCTATAAGGAAACTAAAAGCACACTCAGCGGCAGGACCGGACAAATGGAATGCCACACTGATCAAACACTGCAAGAATGCAATCGCTGAGCCCCTACATTGGATATGGAGACGATCACTAGACACGGGAGAAATACCGGGCATCCTGAAGAGCTCGAACATAGTCCCAATATATAAAGGAGGAGATCGATCCGAGGCCAAAAACTATAGGTCAGTGTCGCTTACATCTCATCTCACTAAAATATTTGAAAGAATAGTTTGAGAGAAAATTTGACTTTTTGGAAACTCTGAAAAAATTAAATGATAACCAACATGGATTTCTGTCAGGCAGATCATGCCTATCACAACTGATGGAACACTACAACAACATTATTGATGCACTTGAAAGTAATGAAAACTATGATGTAATATACACAGACTTTGCCAAAGCGTTCGACAAGTGTGACCATGGAATCATAATACATAAACTGAAATATATGGGAATAACAGGAAAAGTAGGGAAATGGATATATATAATTTCCTTAGTGAGCGGAGACAAGTCGTTACAATACAATGAGTATCTTCACCAGAATCAGAGGTCCTCAGCTCAGTACACAAGGAATTGATATAGATGAGGACGTTACCAGAGACAGCAGCACAGTAACATCCTTTGCCGATGACACAAAGATCATTAGAAAATAAGAAACCCAGAAGATATAGGATCTCTACAATCCGACATGAACAGAATCTACAAGTGGACGGAGGACAACAATATGAAGATTAACGCTGAGAAATTTCAGCTGTTACGGTACGGAAAAAGAGAGGACCTAAAATCCAGGGAATATTATACCCCAAATGGACAGGAAATTCAGAGAAATTCAGAGTTGTAATGACTGATGATGCGAAATTTTTAACACAAAATAAGAGCAGTAAACAGAGCAAAGAGAATAACTAAGCAGATACTGAGAACTTTTAAACGAAGGAATAGGAATATAATGATTCCTCTACTGAAAACACTGATCATACTCAAATTGGAATACTGCTTGGTCCTAACATGCCCATATAAAAAAGAAGACATTAGACAGCTAGAAGGGATTCAGAGAAGCTTCACAGCAAATATCGAAGGGTGCAAAGAACTAAATTACTGGGAAAGGTTACGCGAATTAAACCTATATTCACTGGAAAGGAGAAGAGAGAGATACACTATTATTTACACTTGGAAAATAATGGAGAAACTAGTCCCTAATCTTACTCTGAACTTGTAACTCGCCAAAAAACAGTGGAAAATAGAAAAGGAAGAGTGTGTCGTGTTCCCAAATTAAAGGCGAGACAGGGAACATTCTTAACCCTGAAAGAAAATAGTTTTGTTGTGAGAGGACCAAAACTGTTTAATCAGCTGCCGAAAGACCTAAGGAACACGAGTGGTGTTGCGGTGGACATCTTCAAAAGAAGATTAGACGCATGGCTCAGAACAATCCCTGATGAGCCGGGCGTACCTGGCTATGTGAGGTGGAGAGTACAAGAAACCAACTCACTACCTCACCAGGCCAACTCGAGAGGAGAGGCAATACAACAAGCTTGATCTTTGTGAAATGATGAATCATTGCGCGGAACATTTGAAAGGTTGAAAGGTATATATATATATATATATATATATATATATATATATATATATATGGATGGTGCAAACCCACAAGGAAAAAGAAAGCCTACTTCCCTGACGAGGTGTAGCTCTGAATATGAATACACGAAAGGCCTTGGAATCGTTTTTCTTTTTCCTTGTGGGTTTGCAGCAATTTAGGGCGGGTCGTACTCAGGTGACAACATGAATCTGAAGGAAATCCTACCATCAGGGGTGTCTAAATTATGTGTTTTTACATGGGGAATTCAAATATGAGCTTCTTCTTTGGATAGGATAACTCTAACCTACATCATTTTGTATTTCTAAATTGCCAATTTTACCCTTTTGAACCCCTTTATAATATATTAAAAGATATAAGGTAAATCATTTATATTGACAAGGCCAAATCAACTTTACATATATTTATTAATAGGCGAACTGCATGTATATCACTGGATATAATTACAAAGATCATTCTCCTGACATCTTGAACTTTGCCAGGTTGCACAAATCCTGCTTTGACTCAGACTTGGACATCAGCTTCCTGCTGGTCTCCTGAGCCCTGATCCCTCCATCCCTCTTTTCCTGTGAGAAGTACTTAGCAGAAGCCTCGGTCACCATTTTAACAACCCTCTCAATGCTTTGTGTGTGGCAAGGCCAGTTGCGCACCTCCATTGGGGTGTTGATGAAGTTTTTCACCTCTGAGGTGCTTAGAGAGCAGGTGAGAGGTGGCTCTGACACACCTTCTGACCAGCTGATCAAGTCACCGATGCTGGAAGCATCACAATTGATGTCAGGTGTCCTCCTGCTCCTAACAGAGGAGTCCCCCAGCTGAGTGTCCGGGTCCCCCTCTCCCCTGATGGCCAGGATTCTCTCCACCCCTTCAATCCTCTCCTTCTGATCCTCAGAGCAGAGTAGTGTTTGGAGGATGACTTCACTGTGGGCATACCAAGCAGATCTTCTCACAGTTGGCATCACAATATCCAGCACCTCCTTTCTCTGGGACTTGAGGCAGTCCAGCTGAAAGAGGATGTGCCTAGGCCCTTCGATCCAGGAGTGCTTGACCTTCACGTTGAACCAACATCCAATGATGAATTCCACAATGAATTGCAGAATCTTCAGGTTCTTTCCTTTAAGTCCGTGCTTTGACACCCAGAGCCTGAGAAGTCTGTTCGCTGTGGTGAGCCAGAGGCTGTGGTTTACTGGTCCTATCTCTAACAGAGCCAGCCCTGCAGGAAGTACTCCATCCCTGACTGCACAGACAATTTTATAGCCATAGTATTGATCAGTTGAGAGATCTTGAATGACCTTGTCAGGAAGCTTGATCAGTGGAGGGCCAACAGAGATTCGGGTGAAGTTTGGATTGATATCAAAGTCTGTAGCAGAATCAAGGAGCTTTCCTATTGGCCCGGATAATTTTTTGTCTGACAGAGTAGGGCCATCAAGGTCAACAATGAGATGGCGCAGGGGAAGTTCAACAGTGTGCAGGTTGCACACCAACCAGACCAGCTTTCTCCCCAGGTGCAGCTCCAGCTTCCGCATTACTCCAGCTTTCACACCAGTGTTGACATTTGTTGAGTCTCCTCCAATGGTCAACAAGGTCTTATCATAACCCCTCTCTTTCAGCCAGGCAAACAGGACCTTAGCAATCTTCTCCGCATGTGACTCCTCTTTAGTTGCTTTCTCTGGGGTAAAGTGGAACAGATAGTAGCTGCCAGGCTCACTAACAACACTATAGTGTTCTTCCTTGATCTTTGCGGGAAAAGATTGGTCACTGCCCTCAGCTTCCATCATCACATTGGTCAGGTCAATCCGCCCATCAAAGAGGATGCAAGAGATCCCCCCCTCCTCCCTGCACTTCTTCTCGAACTGTTCCCCCAGCTCTTTCATCAACTTCTGTGCTCTCTTGACCTTGCTCTTATCAATCACTTTACTTGTATTGTCTTCTGTGATGATTCCTGCGTCAATCAGAGCTGCTGTTGCTATCGCTGCAGTTGGCCTCAGCCCTATGCCATACCTTACACTAGCAAGGGCAATGTTTTGAATCTCATCATAGTTTTTCTGTACCTTTGCCGAAGCTGCTGGCTCAGGGTCAGTTTGAGGGAAGAGCTCAACTTCAGGAATCATGAGTCACTTCAAATATTTCACAAAACGTTTTAGAATGTTCTGAAACGTTACATTCTAGCCTCTGAGAAAGGTGGCTCAGAAAATGGCCTTATGCGCGCCAGAAAACCGTCAAAATATTTCATATACCAAACTGTATGATAATTACAATTAAGTGGAATGGCACACCTTTTTATTTGAGTATTTAAATATTATTATTATTATATGAATTACATTATATGTGTTTATATGAATTAGTTAGAACAATGCTCTATGAGAGATAACGTGAGCAGCCATGATAGAAAACGTGAGAAGACATATTCTGGGGTAACTACAATAGTAAAATAATCAACAATTTAATAATAATCAACTGCAAAATGATGTAGGTTAGGGTTATCAGAATTAAATATTTTCTTCAGAATTGTGTTCTATACACCAAAATATGTCATTTGAACACCCCTCTCCATTGATTTAAAAAAAATGCATAGTATGACCCGCTCTATTGCAGCATATATATATATATATATCACACACCACGTTAACCTCGTTGCTGTTTCCTGCGTTGGTTTTCTTCATACGAAGGTCAAGCTGTTGGTCCCGCCTCTAGGTCTGGCTTGGTAGAGGAGCGGGTTCCTTTCTTGCGCTCTCCACCGTACAAAGCCAGGTACACCCGGCTCATCTGGTGCCATCCTGAGCCAGGCATCTAGTCTTCTTTTGAAGACTTCAACTTTAACCCCTGTAACGTTTCTGAGGTCCTTTGGAAGCTAATTAAAAAGTCTTGGCCCCCTCACAACCAAGCTATTTTCCTTCAGTGTTGAGGAGGTCCCTTGTCGGGCCTTTAATTTGGAAGCACTACACATTCTGCCTTTCCTATTTTCCAGTGTTGTTTGAATGGTAATTGGGTTTAGTTTTAGGTTTGGTACCAGTTTTCCGATCATTTTCCATATGTAGATTATGGTGTACCTCTCTCTTCTTCTTTCCAGGGAGTACAGATTTAGTTTACGTAGTGTTTCCCAGTGGTTGAGTTCTTTGCAGCCATCAATCTTGGCTGTGAAATGTCTGAGTTTCTTCTAGTTTATTAGTTTTTTCATTTTTATATGGGGACGTCAAAACTGAGCACTATTCAAGTTTTGGTATAATCAGAGTTTTTAGTTGGGGAATCATTACTGTCCTGTCCCTTCTTTTGAACGTTCTTAGTACCTATCCCGCGACTCTTTTTGCTTTATTTATCGCTATCTGATTTTGTGTTTCGAATTTCGGATCATCGGTCATTATTACCCCCAGATCGATTGCTTTCTTGCTTCTCTGAATTTCCTGTCTATCTGGAGCATAATATGCAGTCTGTTTAAGTTCCTCTTTTCTACCATATCTCAAGAGCTGAAATTTCTCGGTGTTAAATGTCACGTTGTTTTCTGACCATTTGTATATTTTGTTCCTGTCTCTCTGCAAGGCCTCCACTTCATTTACATCGCTCATTTTTCTGCTGATCTTTGTATCGTCTGCAAAGTTTGTTATTATACTTTTGCTGTTTACTCCGCTGTCTATGTCTGTTAGCATGATAATGAACAGGAGTGGGTCTACTACTGTACCTTGTGCTACTGAGCTGCATACATCCGATTCTGATGATGATATACTGTACCTTGAATTTTGACGACCTGTAGACGTTCTCTGAGGAAGTTGTAGATCCATTTTCCCACTTTGCCTGTTATTCCCATATATTTCATTTTATGTACTATTATACCGTGATCACATTTGTCGAAAGCTTTAGCAAAATCTGTGTATATGACATCGTAGTTGTCATTGCCTTCCATTGCATCTAGGATATTGTTGTATTGTTCTATTAGTTGTGATAGGCATGATCTACCTGATCGGAATCCATGCTGATTTTCGTTGAATCTTTCCAGTATTTCCAAGAAATCATAAATTTTCTCTCTAACTATTCTTTCAAATAATTTGGTGAGGTGGGACGTCACTGACACCGGTCTGTAGTTCTTTGCTTGAGATCTGTCCCCTCCTTTATATATAGGGACAATGTTTGCTCTTTTCAAGATGCTCGGTATTTCCCCAGTGTCTAGGGACCTTCTTCATATCCATTATAAAGGTGTAGCTATTTCATTTTTACAGTTTTTGATCAGTAATGCGTTCCAATTGTCCGGACCTGCAGCTGAATGTGGTTTCATTTCTCCTATAGCTCTCGCTACATCCTCTGGAGTAAAATCAAAGTCTGTTATACACTCTCCTTGCAATTTCTCTTCAAAGAATGCATCTATGTCAGGTATCGCTTTGTCACTTTTTGGGGTACTGAAAAATGATTCATACTGGGCTCTCAATGTTTCAGATATTTCTTTTGGATCGTCGGTTAGTTCATTATTTCTCTCCCTTAAAGGCCCAATAGCGGCACAAGTTTTTGTTTTCCTTTTCGCATAACTATAGAAGTATTTTGAATTTTCTTTCATTGCTTCTACCGCCTTTTCCTATTCCCTCTCTGTATGGTCCTTAATCAGGGCTTGTATTTTCCTATCGATACCCTCCAGTTTTTCTTGTATTACTTTCCTGGCATTATCTCCGCAGTTGGCTAGCTTCGCCTCCACTCTCTTTCTTTTTCGGAATATTCTTCTCTTTTGCCTCTCTAGCCAGTTCCTCTTTCCTTTTGGCTGTGATTTCGGAGCATATTTTTCTAAAATTCTCAGCGTTTTTTCTTCCAAGGTTGTTAGCATTTCTTCAGTTGTTTTATTCTCTAAAACTGTTCTCCACTCTATATGGGCCATGTGCGATCTGATTGCTTCCGAATTTATAGTCTTGGTATTTAAGTTAAAGGCCCCAAAATTGCTTCTTTTCTCAATATGTGTATTGTCTTTTAATGTTGTCGTCATATTTGTTGATATCTCGATTAAGTTGTGGTCTGGAATAATGGTTGGGGTTATTTTTATATGAGCAATCAAGTTCGTGTTATTCGTGAATACCAGATCTAGGCAGTTATTTTTTCTAGTATTTTCTGTTATCTCCTGTGTCAGCATAAACTTTGGAGCCATCAACATTTTTGCTTGCTCCTGGTCTTCGCTTGTGCCCCCCCTTGTCCTGTTGTATATACAGGGTGGGCCGAAAGTTTGGATCCATAGGAAAATATTTATTTTAATACATAAATTACAACAAATGGTAAATACTTAAAATGAATATCAACTTTAACTCGTAAATGCGTATCCGTGATACTGTACAGTAGTTCGTACTCCAGTATAAATACTCAAATACTTTTTTATTTCAGCCCAGAAATGGCTTCGAATCTAACAACAGAAGACCGGGTAGAACTTGTGCTCATGTACGCAAGACAGGGCGCTACACAAAGAAGAAGTTGCTACCGAATTCAATAGAAATCATCCTGATAAGCATCCAGTAACACATGCGACTGTTGGCAAGTTGTTTAAACGTTTCAAAGAAACAGGAAGTGTACATGATCGACGGCGTTCTGGTCGTCCAAAAACTGCAACTGATGAAAATACCTCTGCAATGGTATGTGAAACTTTAACGAATAGTCCAGTAAAGTCAACAAGAAGATTATCAAATGAAACACGCATCTCGAGAACGTCAATTCGAAGAATTATTAAAAATCATAAATTCCATCCCAAAGTGTCTCGATGTCAGAGGCCGCCAATTTGAGCATTTGTTGTAATTTGTTGTTTATACTGGAGTACGAACCACTGTACAGTATCACGGATACGCATTTACGAGTTAAAGTTGATATTCATTTTAAGTACTTACCATTTGTTGTAATTTATGTATTAAAATAAATATTTTCCTATGGATCCAGACTTTCGGCCCACCCTGTATATATATATTCCTATCCATCTTTTTGTATTTTATAAATGGGAAGTTAAAGTCTCCCCAGATCATTATATTGGGGGATGGACAGTTTATAGCCTTTATTAGCTTTCTGATATCATCAATGGCCTCCGAGAACTTTTCGGTTGGGGTGTTTGGAGGTCTATAGATGACTATTAGTAATCACGTTTAGTTGGTCTATTTTCACTGCTAGGAGTTCCACAAAGCTGTTTGATTTACTTATCGTGTCTGTCGTATGACCTTCATGTACATATATAGCAGAGCCACCTTTACGTCTCGTTGTTTTATCCGCTCTTAGTAAGTTAAAGCCCTCTATATTTATCTCTTTCTTATCAATACAATGTTCGCAGTTTTCACAATTTCCTTGGCAATTCTTAAGATGAGTTTCTGTGAGGCATGCGATGTCCGCCTTTGTTTCGTCCATAAAACCTTTCAGGTACGAAACTTTGTCGAGTGATTAGTTTTGTCTTATTCCTTGAATATTAGCCAGGACAATATTTATATTCTTTGTTTGTCGTTGCTCCTTGTGCATTTTAAGTTCATTTTCCTTTGGTCTCGCTTTTTTTGTTGCCCTATGGTCTTCCAAGAGAGATCCGTTTCGGCCTACCTTTTCTGATAGCTTCTTGCCCGGAAGCGGTTTGGCTTGGGGGTTTCCAGCTGTGTTAACTCTATGCGTTGGATGACATTTAGCAGCCGCATCGTGTCTGCGATGTTGAAAAAAATTTGTTCTTCGTTTTTTGTGTTCCTATTGTTATTTCTATTGTCATTTAAACTTTGTCCTTTGTTCTTTAGGTTCGTCGGAAGATATTGATAGTAGCATTTTTTCCCGTATTTGCAGGTTCCATATTTTGCGTAAATCCTGCAGATGTCCGGGTGGTAGAATTTGCATCTGTCTTCAAATTTACAATGACCATTATTATAGAAGAAATTGCATTTTAGGGGATGTTCATATATACATTGTCCTCTTTTAAATCTGCAATTATCTTTTATATAATATCTGCATATAATTCCTTCCCCATATTTACTCGTGGCCTTTATTTTTTGCTCCTTATTGGGGGGCAGTTTCACTCCGTTTTCTTGATTGTCCTCTTATCTTTCCCTATTTGTGCTATCTGTGTTAATGTCCTTTGTTGCCCTTATACTATCTGTTGTCTTTATACTCTCTTTCACCTGCATGGTTTCAACCTCGTTGTGTGACGGTATTTGATTTTTTTCTACTTCCCCTTTTTTCGTTTCTTGTTTTCCTCTGTTCTTTATTCCCACTTTCCTCTTTTATTTTCTTCTCGTGTATATATATACTGTATATATATATATATATGACGTTTTTTTTGCGAAATCGGTCTTTTCGCAAATTCTCCGGTCAGTTTGCAAAGAAACCAAACAATAGTAATTTTACAAAATGACCTTAAATGTTTGGTCATTTTGCAAAAACACAAAAATCGGTCAATTTGCAAAATTACCAATAATCTTGTCGGTGTATTGGCAAAATCTCTTGTTATAATACTGTAGAACCT
The DNA here is from genome assembly GCA_023014485.1 of Bathynomus jamesi. Taxonomy (NCBI): domain Eukaryota; kingdom Metazoa; phylum Arthropoda; class Malacostraca; order Isopoda; family Cirolanidae; genus Bathynomus; species Bathynomus jamesi. The sequence continues at coordinate 464,926 of JAJOZX010000498.1, forward strand.
TCTAGCTCCTAACCTAACCTAACATAACCTAACCTAACCAACAGTGTCATTGTGTTTAGGTTAGGTTAGGAGCTAGAAGGTTCTACAATATTAGAACAAGCGATTTTGCAAATACACCGACAAGATTATTAGTGATTTTGCAAATTGACCGATTTTTGTGTTTTTGCAAAATGATCCAACATTTAAGGTCATTTTGTAAAATTACTATTGTTTTGGTTTCTTTGTAAACTGACCGGAGAATTTGCAAAGAAATTGATTTCGCAAAAAAACCGTAACATATATATATATCAAAGCTATTGACTTCTTCTTAGGGAAGGAAACGGAGCTTACAGATGAAAAGAAGGACCAACACAGCAGCAAACATTTTCGTTTATTTTTTGTACTTCAGACGTTTCGACAAATCTTTTGTCATCATCAGTGAATTATAAATCTTAAAACCTTAAAACAAAAATAAGAATAAATAATTAGAATTACATCAATACAAAAGAAAATTAAAATCATTAAAATTAAATTAAATTAAATTAAAATTACCTCAACTGGTAAATACACAATGATTACGTCAACCTCCATATTCAGCAGATACTGAGAGAAAACTGTATGGTCAGTTACATTGGAAGGTATGATATATCTATGAAAATAGGTTGGTTGGTTAGTTATAAGAGCTGTAATTTATAAGATGAACTATTGTTGTTATTGGAGGGTTTGTTTCTATAGATGTACAAAGATTCTAAAATTCGGAGTTCTGTAAGGTTATTGGTTCTTGTTAGAATTTCGAACTGAGTTTTGTGAAGGGGATGGGTGTTTTCATTACTATGGTTTCTAATTGCGGATTGTGGTGGGCGACTGAGGGGACGGGTGGTACGGACTGATAAGCCCAAATGTTGAGAAAGGCGTACCTCCAGTTGGAGTTCAGTACTGCCGATATACGCAGCCTCGATGTCGCACGTGTATTTATAAACAACATTAGGGCATACAGTTTTGGGGAATTTGTCTTTGAACTTTAAAATATATATATATTGGTGGTGAGAGGATGCTACCGAGAGGATGCCTCACGGGTGGGCTGTTCGTCTGTCGTTAAATCGTAAAGGTTTTTGACTGTTTCCGCGGAAAATGCAAATATCATTATGTTCATGAACACAGAGTGATCCCGCTTATATATTTAGCATGTTATAGTGGGTAATAGTGTCGTGATGATTAATGTGAAAGGATGGTTGTGCATGGAGCTGGTGGTATCTGGAACGTGATTTAAAGGGACAAGAAGTGGGCACTCCTACCAGCATCTCCTCCCCCTTCTTCTCCTCCCGCCCCAAACCCTCCGTCTACACTACGAATCTTCCGTTTAATAGTAAAAGTTTTTGACGGTGACTGCGGGAAATGTATGTTTCATTACGTTATAATCGTACAGTGACTCCGCGTACATACTTTTACGTGTCATAGCTAGTAATAGTTACATAATTAATGTGAAAAGATGTCCGAGCATCTAACCTTTGGTATCTGGACGATGATTTAAAGGGACGAGAAGTGGGACCCCTATCGGCGTTCCCTCCATCTTCACCCCAACCACCCCTACCATCTACCTCCCTAACCCCCGCAAGCCTGCTCCTCCATCAATACAGGTGCAATGGGATCGTCTACTGAGAATCGTGTCCTTGTAGAAAATCCTTTATGTTTTACATTTGACAAAGTAGATCATATTAGGTCAGACCTTCTCGTATCTGTTTGTCATGATTTCTATGATTCGGAAGAAATAGAACATGCGAGGGGACAGTTAAACACGCTATTCAGTGCCACCCTCCCAACTCGTAGAGGTAATTCTAGAAATGAGAATATCCTAAAAGACATTATAAATAAAGTGTCGACCCTCCGGGATAATGAGAACAATATTACCTTCTACGTTACTAATTTCCATGGAATACCGGTAATCTATATGGGTGATGAAGACGTTTCGGTGCTCCTCAAACAGTACAATGAGGTACAAAAGTCGTTAGTGAACTGAAACACCAACACGTGGTGTCAAATCAGAAAAATGCAATTTCGCTAGAACAATTCCGGTCAGAGTTAGATGCGTTGAAAGAGACTCTCCTCCCAAAGCCCAGTTACTCTGAAGTTGTTCAGCAAGTCAAAACTCCAAGAAGCGCGTCGCGCAGCGAGAGAAACGAAATCCCCTCTCCTAACTCCCCCTCTGAATGTGGGGTAGAAACGCAGCATGCAGGGGATGCGATCAACCTCCTTTCCGTTCAGGAAAGGACTCCTTCTCCCGATTTCACAATGAAGAATAGGGACTGTCCGATGCCAAGAGACGAGGCATCACTGCCCTCTTTCTTACCTTCCACTGAAGGTGAGAGGCGTTCGATTACTCAAACGCCTCGCTCGGCGTCCAGTCCCCCCCCCCCTCCCACCGAAGAAGGAGGGGCATACGCGTCCGTCAGGATATAAACTCCGCTAACAGACCTTCACCAAGCCACAGAGTAGGAGAAGGGCCTCCTATCCTCCCAAGGTCGTGCCACCCATCCCCCAGGCAGGCGAACCCTACCTCACGGAGATTGAGGGAAGAGGACGGGTGGGTCACAGTTAACAGGCGCTCTCCAAGGAGGGTTCCTCAACCTGTCAGCGCGGCAAGGCTACCGGTGAAGAATCTCATCCTCTTTGTCTTGGTGTCGCGAATTCAGCTCTCGAACGAAGGAAGCGATATTCGACACATGATGGAAGAGGTCTGTGGTGAACACAGTATATTGTTACTTAATAAACTAAACACAAAATCTCTGTATTATAACACATTTAAAGTAATAATTAAAGGTGTAAATTTGCATTTCAACCCGTACAATATGAGTCAGTGGCCAGAAGGTATTGTTGTTAAGGAGTTTATTCACTTTTCCAGGAGATTTGATAGCAGGCAAAATAATAATAATAATAATAATAATAATAATAATAATAGTAATAATAATAATAATCATAATAATCATAATAATAGGCGCCCTAACGGTAATGCCTGAAAGTTGTACTGTGTATAATAATAATCAGATTAATATATTTTCTCAGTCATGGGGGATAACTTGTTGAAAATAGTCTCGTATAACGTAAGGTCAGTGAGGATTTCAGTTGTAGATGTTCATAAAATCTGTCACAGTGTAGATTTGATACTCCTGCAAGAGCACTGGCAACCTAAGCAAGAGCTAAATTTTCTTTCTACCATCCATGATGACTTTATGTACCATGCGTCATCAGCAGTAGACTTGTCAGATGAATTAATATAAGGTAGGCCTTTTGATGGTGTTGCTTTCTTAATAAGGAAAAATTTGTCAAAACATAAAATTTTTAACAAGCGATAATGTAAGGTTGTTAGGCATTGAATTACAAGTGAACAATGATTGCATATTAATTGCAAACTGCTATTTACCATACAACAACGGCAGTAATCTAGATGAATACATTGATTTGCTGTATAAAATTAAGCCATTATCAGATAACCCCAATATTCTCACTCTATAATAATGGGGGACTTTAACGCGCATGTGAACTCGGAATTCTTTGTAGAATTGAGTAACATGTGCGAGTCGGCCAAATTAAGTATAAGTGATGTAGATGTATTAGGGGTAACCAGTGGTAATTTTACATATGTTAGTGATATGGGTGGTACCACCAGGTGGATTGATCATTGTCTCACTAGTAATAATCTAAAGGATCGAATTGTTAGCGTTCATATTCTGCATGATTTCCTTCTTTCTGATCATAGACCATAAGAACTATTAATTAATTTTTACAATTTATGCGCAACACGACATAGCAAGAATTCAGTAGGTAAGAATAATCGCGTCGATTGGTCTAATGTTAATATGCAACAGAATAGAATGAAAAGACAGAACAGGTCACCTCTTTAATAACTTAGAAATTTTGCATCTTGCCTGTAATAATCCTTACTCAAATGATTCTCACTGTAAACTCAGAGATAGGTATTATAGTAAGATAGTATCCCTGTTAAGAGAAGCAGGAAGCCCCTTGATTAAATCTTACAACTATCATACTAATATTATTCCTGGATGGAATTATTTTATTGTCCCCCTGAAGAGGGAATCGAAAGACGCCTATGATTTGTGGTGCATTCATGGTAGACCCAGATTAGGACCAGTATATATGAATATGTGTAGAAGTAGGGGTCAGTATAAGGCGGCCATAAGGCGATGTAAACAGGAAGAAGAGTCTATTCGAGCATCAAAAGCCTATGAAGCTCGCATAACTTACAAAAATAACAAATTTTGGAAATTTGTTAAGAATCAAACGGGTGTCAAAAGTGTCTTCCCTCCGACAATCGATGGGGTGTCGGGAGAGGATGAAATTGCAAAGCTGTGGAAAAACCACTACTCTAACAGTCTTAACAGTGTGAGCAAGGATAATCTTAAGATAGATTGCAGCGAAACGCCTGTGGGAGGGACAAGGGAAAATACTTTGATATCAGCTCCTGAAGTAAGAGGTTAATTAAAGAGTTAAAGACTGGTTCTGCGTCAGGGTTAGATGACCTATCGAATGAGCACTTAAAATATGCCAATGACGTAGTATGTCTGCATATATCATTGCTCTTATTAGCCTTGCTTGTTCATAGCCATATCCCTGCAGAGTTCATGGGGGTATATATTTTGCCCCTGGTCAAAAATAAGTACGGAGACATTCTGTCCAGCAAAAACTACAGACCTATTGCTGTCGCTTCCTGCTTCTCGAAACTACTAGAAAAACTCTTGTTACTCCGATTAAATGATTACCTATGGACATCTAATCAGTTTGGTTTTAAAAGGTCCCACTCAAATGACCTGTGTATCTATGTACTTAAAGAAACAATATCTAAATACATTGACAGTAATTCAACTATTTATAGCTGTTTCCTAGATATAAGTAAGGCATATGATGGACTGACCACAATATTTTATTTAAAAAACTAGAAGACAGGAAGGTTCCCATGTAAGGGGTTCCAAAAAACCTTAGCCCCCCCCATTTGCAGCTTACATGTTTACTTATATCGAATTAGTTTTTAGTGATTATAAAAATATATAAAATTCTTTATTTATTGCAGGTATTAAAATTACTCTAGCTGATAAAGTGATAATATAATGGCTTCTCAATTAATTGGTGATTCGGAGAGGCAACGTGTGATAGATCGCATACGAGCAATAACATTTCGGGAAGCTCGTGATGCTGGAGCCACCTTTATAACACGTTCATGGGTTGCCAAAAAGTTGCGAAGAAGTGAGGACTTCGTCAAAAGAAATTGGAATAAAACTTTGGATGAATGTGAAATGGATACAACCAAATCTGGGCGCCCAAATTTGCCACTCTCTCAGGAAACAAAGGACATCATTGAAAGCGGTACGCGTAAGCGGGAAAACAGCTGTGCTAAACTTTCTAGAGAGATCGAAGTGTTGAGAGGAAAGATCGTTAGTGGTGAGATCATTCGACTGTACCGTCATAGGCAAGGTTTAAAGCCTTGGCATGAACTTCCAAAGCCAAGAAAAACTCAACTTAACATCGATGACAGAATGTGGTTTGCCCATTATCTTGAAGATTTCGATGTGGATGATTTCATGCATTTAGCTGTCTCTGATGAATTTTTTGTTTACGTAACACTTCGGCCTAACTACCAAAATGATCGAGTGTGGGCCACAACACCAGATGAAATCGATGACAATGAACATTATCGCGAATTATTAAAAAGTCCAGCCTGTGTTGGTGTGTTTGTTTTATTCACTGCAAAGAAGCTCATGTGGGTGCTGAAGCCAAATGGTCAGAGTTGGGATGGACAGTATTTTCGTGATATTATTCCATCCCAGCATGTCATTCCTTTTCTAAGAAACCCAAATAATGTTATGGATGTCGATCAGGTCACACTTCTGCACGATAAGGCCCCCTGCTTTAAGGCATTAGCCACTCAACAGTTGTTGCGGAACCATGAGATCGATTTCTTTGGAAATGAAGAATGGCCCGGAAATTCTCCTGACCTGAACGTCTGCGAACACATTGGATCTGTTATAAAGGACAAGGTTGAATGTCTCTTGTTTCAAGAACCTGCAGCAAATCGATTTTCGAAGGATACAATGACGCAACACATTGAAACTGTTTTAGAAAATTTGCGTAAAGATCAAGATCTATTCACGTCACTTTTGGCAAGCTACCCAACACCAAGTTTTAATTGTTTCTCATTAAATGCAGGATTAAATTCTCTTTTGTAAGGTATGTTTAGTTTTACTGTACCTCTAATGGTTTAGGCCATGTGCGGGGGGGGGGCTAAGGTTTATTGGAGCCCCGTACATATTAAATTTATTGAAATTTTGGTATTCCCACCAATCACCAATCTTCTGCTGTTAGGTTGGGCAATGTACTATCCGAATGTTTTGGCTCCTCTTGCCGGGTGAGACAAGGCTCCTTGCTCTCCCCTATGCTGTTTAATGTGTATATTGACGATTAATTGCTTCACTTAATGAGGCAACAGTGGGATGTTGTATAGATAACACAAGGATAAATAACTTAGTTTATGCCGATGTTATGGTGTTAATAAGTCTCTCAAACTACCAAACTATCACCAGCTCCTTGAGTGATGACTCAGATATAAAAAAAAAATCTCGAAGCCTTTGTGCTGAAGCGGATATGACTATAAGGAACTTTCGGTTCTGTACAAGTGAAGCTAAAGACACTCTCTTTCATACTTTCTGTAGTAATATATACGGACAGCAACTCTGGGTGAATTATAAAAAAGGTTCTGGCAGAACTCTAAATTTGTTGTACAACAGGTCTTTTAGAATCTTACATAAATTATCCCCGAGATGCTCAGCTTCGCAAATGATTGCTACCCGTAATGTCCCGAGCTTCCCGGAGGGAACAAGACGTGATCAATAGAGTCTAATGCAAAGAATTAAAAAATCAACCAACCCGATTATCCAAGCTATCCATGAGTCCTGCCGTTTATTCTATAAGCCAGGGATTCTTAACCTGGTGCTCGCGAGTACCAAAGTGCTCTTTAAGTTGTGTGAAGTGCTCTCCACCATCACCTAAAACTTTGCCCGCAAGCACCATAGTGAAGCCCTTGACCCCTCTGCCTCATAAAAAGCAATTTATTTTATCAAACGTAGCAATGAATGTTTAATGTGCATGAAAAGTTGCTGTATTTATGTAATTTCATTTAATTTAATTTCATAAATGTCTTCGAATAGCTCTTTATAAAGGACAAGTGAATTACAAGGAGTTAACAAATACTATTCAAAGTCAAGGATCTCATTAAGAAGGTAACGTTCCGTAAAGATTTGTTGATAGCGTAAATTAAGCATCATAAAAGAAACCATTATTAGTAGTTTAAAATTAAAGTTAATTTTTATATTTAAAAAGGTATTATTTTGGTTTGCTTTTTAGTTGAATATCATTGGTGCTTGTTGAGAAAAGTAAAGGCATTAAAGTGCTCACTAAGAAGAAAAGGTTAAGAAACCCTGCTCTAAGCTATGTACTTCTTGATACGAAAACGTCTGTCTGTAGCTCCACTTAACCTTGACGTTACTGTATTATTTCTAATCAATTGTATATATTTTTATCCTTAGTATGTGAACTGTCATTGTATTAATAATATTTGTCATATGGACTATAGTCTGCCAATAAACCTTTCCATTTTCATTTTCATTTATATATATATATATATATATATATATATATATATATATATATATATATATATATATATATATATTGTATAGACAAAAAAAACATTTCAAAATGAGCTATATAGAGTCCCGATGACAAATAACGGAAGTTTTAAATAAATTCTTCTCTTCCGTGTTTACTAACGAAAATATGAAAAACATTCCTGTTCCCGTAATCATGTTCAGTGATGATCATTTGAAGCTTAATGATTTTACCATTAGTGAAAGCGAAGTGCTCTCAGCTATAGGTAAAATTAACCCTAATAAAATTCCCGGTCCAGATAAGCTCTACCCTTGGTTACTTAAAAATTAAACTGCGCAATTTTCTCTCCTGTTACATATATAGTATATTTAATAAATCGTTACAGTATGGAGAAGTTTCGGTCGATTGGAAACTTGCAAACATTACACCAATATTTAAAAAAGGGAACAAATTACTCCCAAGAAATTGTCGTCCCATCAGCATGACTTCAGTAGTTGGTAAGCTTGCGGAGACAATCGTTCGGCACAAAATAGTTAATTACTTAGAAATTAATAAATTAATCAAAGATTCTCAACGCTGCTTTCGATGTAACCGTTTTTTTTAACTAATTTTTTCTTAATTTCTTAAATGATATTGTAAATATATATGCTGAAATTAAAACAGTAGATATTATATATTTCGATTTTTAAAAAGCGTTTGATAATGTGCCACATAGAAGATTATTAGCTAAACTACATTCTCACGGAATTGATGGTAATGTTCTCATATGGATCGAAAATCGGCTTATAGGAACGTAAAAAAAAAGAGTGGTTATTAGTGGCAAAGCGTCTAACTGGAAAAGTGTAAGCAGCGGCGTGCCTCAGGGTTCAATTGTGGGATCAGTTCTTATTATTTATATCAACGACATCGACACAAGAATTTGACAATATAATTTCAGAATTTCCGAATGATACCAAACTAGGAGGACGAACAAAATCAGTGGCAGAACGTTTGCAGATTCAAACAGATATTAATAAATTACTCGAATTTGCAGAAATCCGACAAATGAACTTTAAATATAGATAAATGTAAGACGTTGTATATCGGTAGAAACAATGTTAAAAAAAGTATTTTGTGGGCGACAAGACACTAACGAGGGTTAAGGAAGAGAAAGATTTAGGTATTATTGTTCCCGACACTCTTAAACTGAGTAAATAATGTATCGAAGCGGTCAGTAAAGCAAATAAATTCTTAGGATTTATTGGCAGAGCGTTTCAATTTAAGTCGGAGAAAACAATGATAACATTATATAATTCCTTAGTACATCCCCACCTGGAAAACTGCTTCTAATTCTGGTTTCCATATTTACAACAGGACATAAACAGAATGGAGAGAGTGCAGCGACGGGCTGCCCAGATGATTCTTAGACTTAGAAACAAATGATACACTGCCCGTTTAGAAACGTTAAATTTATTTCCATTTGTAAAAAAACGAATCCGAGGAAATTTGATACCGGTTTTTAAAATGATTAAAGATTTTGATAATGTTGACGTTATAAAATATTTCACCTTCAGGAATGCAGAGAGAACTCGCGGTTATGGTTCCAAATTAGCGGGTAAACATTTTAATTCTAATAAAGCTAAACTTTTTTCCTTCAATTGTATAATTAATTTGTGGAATAGAGTGCCAGCCTTCGTAGTTCAAATTAATTTGATCGAATCCTTTAAAAAGAAACTGGATGTTTATCTTGCCTTAAACCCCCAGTTGGAAGCATAGAATTTTCACTTGTATTCCCTCGTCTGTACTTTAAGATTTTTACTTTATCTTTAAATTTGAAGTTGGAAGCAGTTGGAAACATGTTTCAGCGCAATGAAATATTGTAGAATTTTCACTTGGATTCCCTCTTTAAAATTTTCACTTCATCTTTAAATGCTTTCCAACCTCTTAACAACCTCTTTTCACTTTATGAAAATAAAAACCCACTCTACAGTAATAGACAGAGTTTATTTCCACGACAGTTTCGACGCCCACTGTCGTGGAAATAAACTCTGTCTATTAGAGTGGGTTTTTATTTTCATATTTTGACCTTCACGTAGAAAAAAGTGAAGTTTTTTGCTCTTTTCACTTCTTTGCTTTGAAACGTTCAGTTGTTTTAAAATTTTCTTCCTTCTTTAAATTTCCTTCCTTCTTTCAACCCTCCTTCTTAAACAGACAACCTCGTAGGAAACAGCCCGTCTGTTGCTGTTTGGTGCCCTTTGTATCATTTAAAAGTGGTGCTCGCTAAAGTTCATAGTATGATGTCACAATCATATATATATATATATATATATATATATATATTCTAGTTTTGCCGTACTTGCTGCCGGAAGATCTGACCGTAAGCTTAAAATTATGGAATATCTGGTCATTTATATATATATATATATATAATATATATATATATATAATAATATATATATATATATATATATATAATAATATATATTATTTATTTATTTATTTATTTATTATTTATTCTTATCTTTTTTAATAAAAAAGAACACGGAATAAGATCTTATCGACCCACACCCCTATTAACCCCACTTCCCTCGGTATAAATGTACCTGATACTTCCCCATCCCCCAATAAGTCCCTCCTCCTTATCAAATTTGACTAACACGAACTTAGATGTAGCTCGTAGCGTAAACTAACCCACCTTTTGTTATACTCTTCTCATCCTCTCTTTACTTGCATGCCTGTAATTTGCATGGTATGACAGTGTTTCTTTGAGTTATGACTGTGTTTGCATGGTTTGTAAGAGTTCTTATTTTACTTCTTTTCATCTTTCACCCCTTTTCTATTCTCTTCGACTATTTTTCCGACTTGTCGTCAGTGACCGGCGGATGATGATGGTGAGTCTTTCTCTCTTTTTCTGAATGAATGTTAACCCACGAATGATAGGTTTTGCTACTTACTTAACCCCTTATTCTCTTCTTTTAACTCCCAATTGTCTTCTTTTAACCCCCTACTCTCTTCTTTCTCTCGGGCCATCCTTAGAGTGGATCTTATGGTCTTTGTTAGCCTTAGCTTCTGTAGATCTGTAGATCCCCCATCCCCCATTAACCCCCAGTTCCCCCTCCCCCATTTGCAACATTAATCAACATCTGCAATTGCATTGCACTCTAACCTTTTGCGGTCATATTACTTTCTACCACCCATTCTTGCTGTCACTTTTGAATATCTCAACTAGAAATATGATATTCTCCGATAAAGATCTCTACTCTCTGTATTTAACCAGGATTCAGTAATTGCTACAATCTCATATTTTTGTTAAGGTCATTACTTAATAGTTCATCAAATTTAAATCTTAAACTTCGAGAATTATATAAAATACATTTATAAAATCTTGAGTATCGCAGTAGAACCTCGAGTTTCTTCGTGGAGGCAATCGTTCACTGAAAGGAAAATTTATATTTGGCTGGTCGCTTTCGTAGGAGTTACGCCGTTTTTTGACTGAAAAGCCATCGCAGAGACATGCAATAGTCTACCAAGAAGGACTACTCCCACGCCATTCAGGTGAAGACCATCACACAAAAATAAACCCTTTTTATAGGAAAAATTACTCCAAAAATCGATGAATTCAACATTTCCCTGTTGGTAAAGAGACTTCAGTTATCGGATCCTGCTATTCTTGAGAGAATTCCTGAAAATATTAATTTCCGAAAATTTGAAAATCTATCCAATTCTAATTCTTCTCGCTCTTTCTGTCATCTAGCTAAGAACCTCTTCAACAACTTTACTTCCTCTTCTTTCCCTCCTCTTTTCCATTCCGACGGCACAGTTGCCGTCACTTCTCCTGACAAAGCTGAACTCTTTGCTCAAACTTTCGCTCACAATAGAACCCTGAACGATTCCAGTAGTGTTCCTCCATCTCCTCCCCCCTCTGACTTTATTATGTCTGAAATTAGAATCTCTTCTAAAGATGTTTTTTCCTGCCCTATCTGGGCTCAACTCTAGGAAGACGTATGGTCCCTATGGTGTTCCTCCTGTTGTTCTTAAGAACTGTGCTTCTATACTAACACCCTGCCTAGGCAAACTCTTTCGTCTTTGTCTCTCATATGGTACTTTTCCTTCGTGCTGAAAGTTCGCTTTCATTCAGCCTGTCCCAAAGAAGGGTGACCACTCTCAACGCTCCAACTATCGTCCAATTGCTTTCATTTCTTGCCTTTCCAAAGTTTTTGAATCTATCCTTAATAGGAAGATTCTTAAAAGCCTTTTTTCTCACAATCTTCTTTCAGATCGTCAGTATGGATACCGCAAGGGACGCTCTACTGGCGATCTTCTTGCTTATCTCTCTGATTCTTCGTCATCCTTCTTTCGGGATTTCAGTGAAACTTTTGCTATTGAGCTAGACATATCATAAGCTTTTGATAGAGTCAGGCACAAATTTTTAATTTCGAAACTGCCCTCCTTCGGTTTCTATCCTTCTATCTGCGTCTTCGTCTCTGATTTCCTTTCTGGCCGATGTATAGCTGCAGTTGTAGATGGCCACTATTCTTCTCCTAAAGCTATTAAGTGTGGTGTTCCTCAGGGTTCTGGCTTGTCATCCACTCTTTTCCTTTTATTTAGTAATGATTTTTTAATTCGCACTTCCTGTCCTATTCAGTCGTATACCGATGATTCCACTCTTCACTTCTCCACCCGCTTCCCAAAGCGTCCTTCACAGCAGTCACTCCATGATTCGCGTAGGACTGCTATGGGACACCTGACCTCGAACCTTCTGCTATATCTGACTGGGGCAGAGAAAACCTTGTGGCTTTCAATGCCTGAAAAACACAGTTCCTCCATCTGTCTACTCGTCACAATCTTCCACACCACTATCCCCTTACCTTCAACAACACAACTGAATCCTTCTTCTTCTCTTAGCATTCTTGGCGTTTCCTTTTCTTGTGATCTTTCCTGGAAAGATCACATATACACTCTCTTTCTAAAGCAGCTTCGAAGTGGTTAGGTGTGTTGTACCGCCTCCGCAGTTTCTTCACCCCCATTTTCAGTTGCTCTCTCTGTACAGGGGTCTTGTTCGCCCCTGTATGGAGTATACTTCTCATGCGTGGGGTGGTTCAACCCACAGAGCCGTACTTGACCGGGTGGAATCAAAGGCTTTTCTTCTTATCAATTTCCCGCCTCTTACTGATTGTCTTCAATCTCTCTCTTCGCCGCAGTGTTGGCGCACTCTCTCTTTAGTATCGTTATCATAACGGACATTGCTTTTCTGAACTCTCTAACTGCATGCCTCCTCCTTTTTAAGGAGAGCACGCAGTATCAGACTCTACATTTTCTCATTCCCTTTCTGTCGAACTAGCTAATGCAAGGGTTAATCGGTATTTTCAGTCTTTCATCTGATCAACCTGTCAACTTTGGAACAATTTTCCTCAATCCATCTTTCCTCCTGTATATGACCTCCCGTCTTTCAAACGCAGAGTATCTTCGCATCTCGAAACCCCGGCCCTTGAATTTGGCTCTCTTCTCTTTCTATGGGAGGGTCGCTTTTGCGGGCATTTGCCCTTGGCCCCTCCTTCCTGCATAAAAAAATTATTAGTCTTATCCTTTAGAGGCCGTATCAGCTGCTTGTATTTCTCTATTAGCTACTCTGACCTGGAAATCTTGACATCGTTTGTCCCAGCATGCACCATAAATATTGTACTATCATCAGCATCTTTACTCAACTCGTCTACGGAGTCCGTGATATCGTCAACACAGGTTCCAGAATAGCAGTACCTCCCTTTCCGACTTGGGTTCCGGTCGCAAAACTCCTGTAATTGCCCTCGAATAATGGAATCACCAACCAGCCTAATTTCCTGTCACTGCTCTGGCTCTAAGACAGAAAATCTATTTGTTGTAACTACTCTTAAGCAAGGTTTATGCTGCCTGTCGAACTGCCTCAAAAGGTCGATCCTCGAATGAGAAGTGGGAGCAGGAATGATGACTGGTTGTGGATTCGTCGTAGAGTCTTCGCCTGATCTCCGCCCTGTGTGAGAACTTGCGCCGACTCCCCGAAACAAAATCTTGTGGAGAGTTGAACCTTGCCGCCAAAGCACGAAATTCTTCTCTCAATACAGTCGCTTCCCTCCTACTTCGACGAAGTTCCTCTCTCGCCGAAATCACCTCGTTTCGTAGTTCTTGTCGGTTTATGCAAAATCTACAAACTAAAGGGCTAGAAGAGGGGTCTGTGAAAAAGTACCGAGGAAATTTTCCGCCTCAGTGGGAACACTCGCGTAGGTTATGGGCCATATCTAGAAAAGATGTCCTCACAAAAAATTAAAATTAATTTCCCAATCCAAGAAGTAGGCAGAAGAGTTTGGAAAGAATTATGGATTAGTGACCTGAAAACAGGAAACAAGAGTCCGAAATACCAAAAGAAGTAATTTCTACACACACGCACAATTTATTTATTTTTTTAAGTAAGTTCTCGTAATTGAGAGATTTGAGAGGGGATTAGCGATGACAAAGAAGAGCCACGTGGTGCATGTATTAAAATAAAAAATAAAAACTTTCTTGTGAAATAATTATTAAATACAATAAATAAAACAGAAAAATAATAATAAAAAATAACAAAATTTCAGAACAGAAATACCCTTCTGTAATAATAATAAGTGGCAACAATTTGTGTACTCACATGCGACGGTAGTAGTATGGCCGAAAAATGGACGAGTGCATATGCACTTGCAATGTTGATCATATGAGTGCCAGTGCCAAACCCCTTCTCCCTTGTTGCAAGGTGCCAAACCCCTCCCCACTGCCACCCCCCGGGTACCAAAAAAAGGGGGGAGGGGAACTCCACCAGCAAGCTGGGGGAGTCCACCTAACCTCTTCGGGAGAAGGTGGGACGGCCTCACCCCCAAAAGGGGTATACCTAACCTAAGAGAGAGACAGGAGGAGAGAGAGGAAGAGACCATCCAGCTTCTGCGAGATGCAGAAGCTTAATGAGAGCTCAAGGTAGCAACACTTGGCTTAGAACTCGAAATCCGCCAGTTGGCTTAATCAGCCAGTTGACATTTGGCCTTATCCGCCAGTTGACTTAGAAGGCATCAATGGCCTGTATATATTAATAACCTTCGAACGAATTAAAAGCGTACACAAACGCACATACACTCTCCGACTGTACGCCCATAGAGCCCCTATTATTACACACACACACACACACACACACACACACACATATATATATATATATATATATATATATATATATATTATATATATATAAACAGATGCATGCAAAGCCCCAATAGCAAAATATATACGAGCATGACCACCACACAAAAAATCACCACATCACCACCAATCGCCTAAGTATAGATTTTTAGGAGCTCATTCCATGAACAGCACATGGTGAGATGAGGGCTACAACCAATCGTCTAAGTATAGACTTTTAGGAGCTCATCCCATCAGCACCACGTAACCGATATGAGGGCTACAACCAAGCGTACCAGCTTCTGGTAGACCGACAAAGTCTCTAAATACGACCCAATAGACAGAGCTGTTAAACATAAACAAATACGTTTATGGGGCCAAGGGGTAGACCGACAAGGTCTAGAAAAAAAAGGCAACGTCAATAGTTTTCCTATTGAGCTTCTCGTGGTATAATACCACATTTGGTGAGCGATCTTTTAAACAAAACCCGAATAAGATAAACTAAATTTAATACAAAAACAAATTTTCATCATAATACACAATTTTATCCTTAAACTATAACATTAAAAGCATTAATATGATTTTTAAAACAAAATAGAAATCAAATTAGGGGTAACTATTTCATTTTTCCTCTTTTGGCCAGCTATTTTGTTTCAATACAAATTCATCTTTTAGACCAATATATTTTTAAACCTTATTACAAAAAATATTAATATAACTTTATAATAAAAATAGATTCTATTTCGGGGTAACTTATTAATTTTCCTCTTTTGGTCAATTATTTTGTTTCAATTTAAATTTATCTTTAAGACACCAATATATCTTTAAGCCTTATTACAAAAAATATTAATATAACTTTATACTAAAAATAGATTGAATTTCGGGATAACTATTTCATTTCTCGTCTTTCGCCCAAATAGATTCTATTTAGGGGTAACTTATTAATTTTTCATCTTTTACCCAATTATTTTGTTTCAATATAAATTTATCTTTAAGACATATATATATATATATATATATATATATGCTGCAAACCCACAAGGAAAAAGAAAAACGATTCCAAGGCCTTTCGTGTATTCAAAGCTACACCTCGTCAGGGAATGAAGATAAAAGGCGAGGTGCCCATAAATATATACAATGTACAGGAAAAACAAAACAATTAGCACATACTTAACAAGGGTTAATGAGAGGCAAAAGAAATTTTAACATGATATCGTCAATTTTATACGTCCCCGCACTGTTATTAAAGTTGTTTTTAAAATGAATAAATGCACATTCTAGAATATTTCGTTCTATTATATCTCTGTTTTTAACAAGCGCTTTAGAACTATCCCACTTGATGCTATGGTTACATCTATACATATGGTTAAATAAAGCATTGGAAGTATTAGCTGTTCTACAAGCATATTTATGCTGTTTTACCCTAATATCTAACGTTTTACCAGTTTGGCCTATATATACTGAGTTACATTGTGTACATCCGATCGAATACACACAACCAACAACATTATCAGGGCTATTCTTTATTAGGCGTGATTTAACAGTATTATTATACTTAAAGATTACATTAATGCCAATTGCTTAAGTACAGTTGGAAGGTATTGAAAATTAACATGGTAAGGTAGGCTAAGGATATTTTTACGCTGAAATTCCTTTACAATTACATTATTATAATACCTATTCTTGGCTTTCTTAAGACAGTTATCTAAAAATGAAATAGAATAACATAATTTAGTACCACTATTCATGATATTGCATAACTCGGAATCTAAAAATTCAGGACTGACAACTCTCAATGCTCGAAGAAACATAGCAGAGAAAATAGAGGATTTAATCGAAGGATGATGGTCAGAATAAAAATGCACTTAAGAGTTATTATTAGTAGGCTTGCGGTAGACTTCATATTTGAACTGATTAGAGCATCTCCAAATTTTTAGATCCAGAAAAGATAGGCTTCCATCATTTTCTTTTTCAACTGTAAACTTAATAGATGGGACTAAATTGTTGAGCCTACCAAGAAATAAGTCCACATCCAAATTAGTAGGCCAAAGGCATAAAATATCATCTATATACCTGTACCAAACCAGGTTAAAATTAACAATCGTAGGCAAAATTCTACTTTAAAAAAATTCCATATATAAATTAGCTAGTACAGGTGAAAGGGGATTTCCATAGCCAATCCAAACGACATAACATAAAACTTATTTTCAAACTGAAATTTACAATCTTTGACACACAGCTTAATTAACTCAATAAGAGTGTTGTGTTGAACAGGGAAAGAATATTCAGAAATCTTATCTTTTAAAAAATCAAGTAGGTCATCAACAGGGACTTTTGTGAATAGCGAGCATACATCGAAGCTTACCAATTTGAAATTAGGGTCATTAGGGAACTTCAGTTTGTCAATAAGATCCATGCTATTTACAATATGTGACTCAGAAATAGAGCCAACTAACGGTGTTAATAAACTAACTAACCATTTTGATAGCTTATAGGTTACGGAGCCCACTGAGCTAACAATAGGCCTCATGGGATTATTAACTTTGTGTGTTTTTACTAAGCCGTACAGATATGGTAGTGACGAATTGATACTAGGAAACTGCTGTGAAAGCCCATTATAGTTATTTTTTAATATTTCTCTTAATTTTCTGTTAAACATTTTATTAACATCCTCCAATGGGTCTCTATTTAGAGGTTTTTACGTGTCACGATCACTTAATAACGTATTCATCTTTTCAACATAGCTGTTTTTGTCCATGATGACGATCGAATTGGATTTGTCCGCTTTAGTAATATGTAATGAATCATTATTTTTCAGTGTTTTTAGGGCTTTTTCAAACCTCAAAGGATAATTCGATTCAAACTTCGTATTAAAAGCACTATACACACAACCTTTGGCTAAAGTCACCTCACTTTCGGAAATATTACTATGTTTTTTAAAATTAATAAAAGACTTAGCAATCAGTAAACTGCTGGGCTTTTTTGGGACTGAGAAACCTAACCCAAAACCTAACGCACATTTCATATTGAAGTCTAGTTAGGTTTTGGGTTAGGTTTCTCAGTCCCCAAAAAAGCCCAGCAGTTTACTGATTGCTAAGTCTTTTATTAATTTTGAAAAACATAGTAATATTTCCGAAAGTGAGGTGACTTTAGCCAAAGGTTGTGTGTATAGTGCTTTTAATACGAAGTTTGAATCGAATTATCCTTTGAGGTTTGAAAAAGCCCTAAAAACACTGAAAAATAATGATTCATTACATATTACTAAAGCGGACAAATCCAATTCGATCGTCATCATGGACAAAAACAGCTATGTTGAAAAGATGAATACGTTATTAAGTGATCGTGACACGTAAAAACCTCTAAATAGAGACCCATTGGAGGATGTTAATAAAATGTTTAACAGAAAATTAAGAGAAATATTAAAAATAACTATAATGGGCTTTCACAGCAGTTTCTTAGTATCAATTCGTCACTACCATATCTATACGGCTTAGTAAAAACACACAAAGTTAATAATCCCATGAGGCCTATTGTTAGCTCAGTGGGCTCCGTAACCTATAAGCTATCAAAATGGTTAGTTAGTTTATTAACACCGTTAGTTGGCTCTATTTCTGAGTCACATATTGTAAATAGCATGGATCTTATTGACAAACTGAAGTTCCCTAATGACCCTAATTTCAAATTGGTAAGCTTCGATGTATGCTCGCTATTCACAAAAGTCCCTGTTGATGACCTACTTGATTTTTTAAAAGATAAGATTTCTGAATATTCTTTCCTTGTTCAACACAACACTCTTATTGAGTTAATTAAGCTGTGTGTCAAAGATTGTAAATTTCAGTTTGAAAATAAGTTTTATGTTATGTCGTTTGGATTGGCTATGGGAAATCCCCTTTCACCTGTACTAGCTAATTTATATATGGAATTTTTTGAAAGTAGAATTTTGCCTACGATTGTTAATTTTAACCTGGTTTGGTACAGGTATATAGATGATATTTTATGCCTTTGGCCTACTAATTTGGATGTGGACTTATTTCTTGGTAGGCTCAACAATTTAGTCCCATCTATTAAGTTTACAGTTGAAAAAGAAAATGATGGAAGCCTATCTTTTCTTGATCTAAAAATTTGGAGATGCTCTAATCAGTTCAAATATGAAGTCTACCGCAAGCCTACTAATAATAACTCTTACGTGCATTTTTATTCTGACCATCATCCTTCGATTAAATCCTCTATTTTCTCTGCTATGTTTCTTCGAGCATTGAGAGTTGTCAGTCCTGAATTTTTAGATTCCGAGTTATGCAATATCATGAATAGTGGTACTAAATTATGTTATTCTATTTCATTTTTAGATAACTGTCTTAAGAAAGCCAAGAATAGGTATTATAATAATGTAATTGTAAAGGAATTTCAGCGTAAAAATATCCTTAGCCTACCTTACCATGTTAATTTTCAATACCTTCCAACTGTACTTAAAGCAATTGGCATTAATGTAATCTTTAAGTATAATAATACTGTTAAATCACGCCTAATAAAGAATAGCCCTGATAATGTTGTTGGTTGTGTGTATTCGATCGGAAGTACACAATGTAACTCAGTATATATAGGCCAAACCGGTAAAACGTTATATTAGGGTAAAACAGCATAAATATGCTTGTAGAACAGCTAATACTTCCAATGCTTTATTTAACCATATGTATAGATGTAACCATAGCATCAAGTGGGATAATTCTAAAGCGCCTGTTAAAAACAGAGATATAATAGAACGAAATATTCTAGAATGTGCATTTATTCATTTTAAAAACAACTTCAATAACAGTGCGGGGACGTATAAAATTGACGATATCATGTTAAAATTTCTTTTGCCTCTCATTAACCCTTGTTAAGTATGTGCTAATTGTTTTGTTTTTCCTGTACATTGTATATATTTATGGGCACCTCGCCTTTTATCTTCATTCCCTGACGAAGTGTAGCTTTGAATACCGAAAGGCCTTGGAATCGTTTTTCTTTTTCCTTGTGGGTTTGCAGCATTTATTCATTTCACGTGTTTTATTGTGAAATTCATCCCATATATATATATATATATATATATATATATATATATATATATAATAAAACAATTGATAAATAATATTGTTTTTGGCTCTAGAAGGACGCATCGGTTCGATGGAATTTAGATTGCGGTAGATCGGCGCCTGGAAGCAAAACCCACCTGTATGGAGATGACAGGTAAATTTCGAAAAACACCTGACATCTGTTATTTTTGTCTTAAATACACTTCGATATGCATCAGTTTGCTTGACCCCTCAGAAAAACAAATTTTATTTTCCAAACAAAACTTATCTCTCTCTCTCTCTTTCTCTTACGGTCCTGTTTCATTTCTGAAAGAAATCTATGGAATGGATAAGTAATATTTGACACGTCATGCGGAATTCGCTGCTAGTCCAATTACAACCCAATCGGCGGGGCATGAGAACGAGTCCAGGATCTCTGGTTGGTGGAAAGTCTCGCTTAAACGTTATGGCGCCACCCAAATTCACCGACGGCCAACAGGAAACTCGCGATTCGAATATTGGGGGTGGCTACAATCAGGATCACGTATAAAAATGGGGGCATTTTCAGCTGGAACCCACAACAGTTGTTTTTATCAAAAGTAGCTACAGAAATATCTCGTCACGGACACTTCCAGCCAGCCGCACCAGCTTTACAACTCCCCGAAATTGTTTGAACCGTTTGAACCAGCAGAAGACTCTACCCTACAGATGTGAGTAATTAAATAATAATTTAATTTGTGATTCATTCTCGGGATATATATATATATATATATATGTGTGTGTGTGTGTGTGTGTGTGTGTGTGTGTGTGTGTGTGTCATTCAGTGCTTAACCCTTGCAAGTGTTAGTTAATTTATAAAAAGCCATAATAAACGAAGTGAAAGGATATCTTCCCAGAGGTTCGAACCCGGTGTTGACAGACGATGCGTAGTACACCCAGTTAATCTCTATTTTGAGTTGTTAGGCTAGTTGCTTTGTGTTTATTATTTGATCCAGTAGCCCTAATCGGCATTTAACTTATGTATATATATATATATATATATATATATATATATATATATGTTTATGGAAGTATATTTTAACAACGAGGTCCCGGGTTCGTTACCCGGTGATGGCAGATGATACGTAGCACATCCAGCTAATCTTCCTATCTTCCTTTTGAGCCCAGTTACGATAGTTACTTTGTGTTTATTATTTGATTCGGGTACCCTATCCTATATTTTCTCTTATTGTAACTCCTTGTAACTCTCTCTTCCTATATATATATATATATATATATGTTTATGGAAGTATATGTTAACAACCCGGTTAGGCCACCTGCTTGCTGTTTATTATTTGATCTTGACTCCCTCCCTAATCGGCATTTTATCTTATTGTAACTCTCCTCTCCCATATATACATCGCGGTGTCCTGACATATAAATGCATGTTTACTGCAGGATACTGTGCTAGGCTTTCTGTAGTTAATATATTCTACTAAATATTTAGAGAGTGAATTTTGTTTATGAAATATTTACGTTTAATAAATTTATAGAAAGTGCTACAGGTAGGGTTTTAGAATTACTAAAACTTTTAAGAATTCTAACGGTCCTGGGCTCGAGACCCTCTGATGGTAGGCATTACGCAGTATGCACAGTTAGGATAAAAGTATTCCCGGCTCTGTAAATTAGTGTACTTGTAACGCATTGCAGCTCTCTCTCTCTCTTTATATATATATATATATATATATATATATATATATATATATGATGAATAAAACCACGAAGGAAAGGAAACACAAAAAGGTGCTCAAGCGCTTTCGTCTAATGACATCCTCAGGAACACTGAAGTACATAAAAGGTTACGGCCTATATATAGGTTACAGAAAAAAAAAATAACATACATACACACAAACATATATATATATAGATACATATCTACACACATACATATATATATATATATATGCAATAAACGGAGAAGTAAAAATAAAAATTAAAAATTAAAGATTAGAGGATTAACAAAGAGGCATACAGATTTGTAAGGAAAAATATCGATTTTTAGCACAAGATCAAATGAATTATAAAAATACAAATTTATACTGGAAATCTGCCCGGGTTTTAACACTTTGCCTTTTAGAGTCAAGTTTCGATATATATAAAAATAAAATGAAGATTAAATGTTAATAAAGTAGCGTACAAGTTTACCAAAGATTTAGCGTCCTACCCTTTCTATCTAAATTTGTTTTGAAGGAATTCAAAACAACAGGATCGAGTTGAAAAAGACCTTTGCTTATGTTGAAGTTATTTGAAAGTTGGATAATGGCAGACTCAAGAATATTTCTATTGACAATGTTGCTAGAATGAAATAAAACTGAAGCATTATTCCAATCAATACAGTGGGATAACTGACAAATGGACAAAAAGAGCACTGGACAACTGTCCTGTTCTAACGGAATATTGATGCTGTTTTATACGTGTGTGCAAATCCTTTCCCGTCTGACCTATGTAAAAGGAATCACATTGTTTACACCCAATTTTATAGATAATGCCTGAATTATTGGTAGGGCTATAAAAAGGGTAGGACGCTAAATCTTTGGTAAACTTGTACGCTACTTTATTAACTTTTAATCTTCATTTTATTTTTATATATATCGAAACTTGACTCTAAAAGGCAAAGTGTTAAAACCCGCGCAGATTTCCAGTATAAATTTGTATTTTTATAATTCATTTGATCTTGTGCTAAAAATCGATATTTTTCCTTACAAATCTGTATGCCTCTTTGTTAATCCTCTAATCTTTAATTTTTAATTTTTATTTTTACTTCTTCGTTTATTGCATATATATATATATATATATATATATATATATGTGTGTAGATATGTATGTATATATATATATATGTTTGTGTGATGTATGTTATTTATTTATTTTTTTTTCTTTCTGTAACCTGTTTATAAGCCGTAACCTTTTATGTACTTCAGTGTTCCTGAGGATGTTATTAGACGAAAGCGCTTGAGCACCTTTTTGTGTTTCCTTTCCTTCGTGGTTTTATTCATCATAAATATTTTTCACGTGTTACTTTCGTGAAATAATTTTCATATATATATATATATAATATATATATATGTGTGTGTTCCTCTGTGTGTATTTTGGTGAAAAACAATAGGTTTTTAATTATCCATTCTGAGCATATATTTCGGCATATATATATATATATATATATATATATATATATATATATATATATGTTATACATGTTATAACTTATAATCGAAGTCGCGCCTTGATGACTGTTATAGTGATTTCATTTATTCAATATTTTAGACGCTAGTGTATAATTAATTTCCTTCCGAACGGAAATCACACGCCAGTGGCGCCAACGGTTTCTTTGATTTCACCTGGGAAACACAGTGGATCGTGATACGCTCGCTCCTCCAAAGTTCTCAGGTGACGTCAACCGTTTGCGTGATGGCGTGGCCAGGTTCCGTTCCTTTGACTATATAAGAAGGGGATCAGCGCCCTTACGGCAGATCCTTGTAGAAGGGTCTCCGTGCTGACGAGGGAAAGTCAGCTCATTAGAGAATTGCCTTTGAGAATTGGAAGATTGGGTATCAATTTGAAGTCTGACGGTTTAGAGAGAAAGATCGCTAGTTTGGAATTGATTCATATAAGTCTGGGGACTCAGAACGGACGAGAGGGCGTTTTAAAAGGGGTCTCGACTTATTTCATATCTTTCAATGAAGATAAAGTAACATTTTCTAATTATGAAACCTTTATTATTTTATTATTATTATTACGCCCCTGTTCTATATGCAATAAACATTTGATTCATGCGAATCCATTATATTTATCTCGCCTGTATTCAACTTAAAAATCGTGTAAGCCGTTGTGTTTATTTTCTACTCTTTGAGCTTTAATAATTGGGATAAAAGAAAAACACGGGCGCACACAGTACTCCTCGATTGTGGGAATACGAAGAGTAAACTATTTCTGCATCCAGGAGTGCTAAAGTAATAACTCTCTCTCTAGTAACATTCTGACCTTGCCCGAACTCGGATGGAGCAGGTTATTACATATATATATATATATATATATATACATTTAACTGCAATGACCACGCAGTATATTAACGTATAGAAACGACGTAAGTATATGGTGTGGATGTAATAATACATTTTCTACTCATCACATTTTGTTGTAAATGTTTCTTTAAAATAGCAGGTACCCTCGATTTTAATTATAGATTAGTTTGCATTAGTACTGAGCTAGGCTTTCTGAATACAATTCAATTTATGAAAAAATTGGATTTTAATTAAAAAAGATTAAAAAATTGCATGAACTAATGAAGTTAATTTCTTCTTAAAGGTCCGATGCGGAACTCGATCGTGTTATAGCTACTTTTCTTGACAGGTTTGAAGAAAAGCAAACAGTTGACGGTGATTTGGAGGTTTTACAGTGCAGCCAACCCAGTGACCTGAATACGGAGGTCGAAGTATTGGCTCACATCCGGTCCAACGAATGCCAGGTCATCGAGGAACTAATGTAAGTTTTTTCTGGTTAAGAACAAGACACATTGTATTTTCATCAATTTAGTAAATGATAGAAATCATGTTTTAGTACAATTCAGATTACAGAACTACCGTCCATTAAATAAGACTAACATTAATGGAGACATTTTACACAATATAGTTAGAATTATATATACACGCGTAAAAATTTACACAAAACATCGAGTATGCACAAACGGAAAATGGCTTTTTATCTGTCTGCATACCAATTCATCATTCATCTCAGTGTCGCACAGATCGAATAATTTTTAAACATTTATATATCCCTTCCCACGTGGCATGTGCAGGAGAAATTAAAGACAATACATCCCGCAAGTATTACAAAAATATCCTTGTAATCGGTAGGGATTCCAGGCAATTTCAGGGGCATGCAACTGTTTAAAATAACAGGGGTCACTCCAGGGATGAGTCCCTAGTGAATTAAAATAATACATTCTTTCCCTATTTTTAAAGTATATTGCAAACCAATGAATCCCCTCGCCCCCAACAACGTCCGTATTGACAATAATTCTCCCGCATTTTCTCGTAGTTGGTAATTTCAATGTTTCATTCTTTGCAAACACACCGAAAAGTTTGGAGCGTGTGATTCGGTCACTTTTTATTACTCTCTGGAGTGTATTCGCGTCCATTTTAAAAGTCAGTGACTACGTTCCTGAAGCGGTCGACCTTAGTTAGGGCTTGTGACTCGATGTATACTAGTGCACTAATAGGCGCGTCTATCGGGTTGGCGAATTCCAATCTGACTGAGATGTTCCCACTTTGTTGTGGACTTAAGTGTGTATTTACACTAGCAGTTAAGTCAGATGTGATATCAAACGGGTAAAGGTTAAATTGATCGACAAATTCTTTCTGCGTTACGCCAAACCCAAGCTCATCACAGTCACCAGCAATATAGGCCAGATTACTATAAGCTCCCGCGCAAAGCTGGAACACAGCGTCTGATGAGTAGTCCATAGTGCCACCCAACGCAACGCCATTGACGTATAGAGTTATAATTTTAAGGCCGAAATTCTCGAATTTAAAGGCATTCTTTTTATATTTTCCATTCGTCGAAGCGTGATCCTGCATTCCAATTAATAACCTTTTAGGTAGAACTCTCAGGGCCACGTTTTCTAGCTGTTTTGAGGCCAACCCTGCGGGCACCGTGTATAGTTTGATCTGTACTCTGTTAATTGGGTATTTTACTGTTGCGTGTATTAAATTTTTTCAATTTCGAGTTGCTTAACAGAGCTTAATTTCACTCGCCGTACGCGCAGAAATGTTCCCATAATGTTAATCACAACAGGTTTTGCGCCCTCTTCTTGATCAGGCTCCAGATTTATGCAGATCTCAGGATTCGCGCGGGTGAGCTTTAATTTCATATCCATCCCATTCATAAGCAGTTTCTCCTGGAACGTGAAGTCTGCATGCAGACGTCCAAAACACTCGTATATCATTTTAGAATTTTTAAATTTATCCTTTATACTGTACTACTTTCATCTTTAGGCTGATAATACCCCTCGGCAGTTAAAAAGTTTGAAAGGTTTGAAAAGTTGACGACATTTTCCAGATAGGCTCGTAGGCGATAATAATCTGTTCCTGCCGAGATGCTGACCTAGTTTAAATACACCTCACACTGACTGAATATGGAGTGTAGAGAGTTGGCTTCAGGCTATGCAGAATAATTATCATCGCAGTCCGTTCCATCAAAATGGGCTATACGCAGTTTAGCGTACATGTGCATGCAGCTTGGATAAAAAAGTATGGGCCTGAGCTGGGTATCACGAATTCTATAGGTGCACTCTGGGAACTAAGTGTGTTTAATGGGTTAATTGGTAATAAAGTCACTGTGCTCAATAGAAACTTGTGCTGGGGGCATATCAAAGAGGGACAGCTCCGATTTACATGTTGAGCTACACGGGTGGATGAAGCATGCCATGACGAGTCGGATATAGTGCCACCTTTATCGACAAGTAGTAATCAGTCTATGATTCGTGAGAGCAATGTCCTCAATTTATATCAGTTAAAAAATGATCAACCATAGGTTTCATTCGCTTAGAACACTTCTTTTTTTATGTCCTTTTACATTTAGCGCCACGTGATGGTAACCCATTCTTCCGGACAGCCCTCTTCTTCTTCCCGCCACCACGCATTTTTCTCTGCATCTTTGATGATTTCGTCCCGTGTACATTTTAAATGTTTTTTAGAGCTTCTTTAGGTTTAGCTCCACCCATTTTGTCTTCGACCACGTTAAAACATGATTGTAACGCTTTCCTCCCGAGGTATCTGGCGCCCCTCTTCAGTTATGGGACAGCTGTGCGTAGTATGTTTGAAAAAAATGGATCCAAGCCCGCTCTTACGCTGATATCTCACCCCTCGATAGACTGTGAAAGGCCTTCGGTTCATTATAGCTCAGTGCGACTTAAGTATAACTTCACTGTTAAGCCCATCACCGAATGGGAAATTTTTTCCCTCAATCGTTCTTATATATATTCAGATATTGGTTAACAGATTAGTTTCAACATTCACATAATGGGACTTGTCATATGTAATGCTCAAGCTCTTCCCTCTATAGTTGGGAATGTGTGCATGCGCAGCAGGTGCCCCTGGGTATCCCCAACAAATTGATGCTCTTCTACGATATTGCTGAAAATATAGCACATGTCTGGGGATGGATAGCCATCAGCCAATTTCTCCAATTTCAAGTGATACATTAACTGGACAAGTCATGTTGTGCCTCGTGAAAGGTATCTCTTTGGAACGCTGCTCCATATCGGCCTTAGGTTATATTTTGAAACAATCCTTTGTCTTTAATATTTCTATTATCCTTTGATTTTAGGGTCAGGGCATGTGCAGGGGTTTCTTTCTTTACGAGTTCGTGTACTAAATCAGCCGTAAGATTTGAGCTTTTTAAACCTGCATTTAAGTCTCTCACAACATCCTCAGCCGCACCATAACGACCCGGGCCTAGTGTTACTAGTGTAGTGTAATAGAGGGCTTTCCACTCCGGACGGCACGCATGGTTTCATTTCTAATTACACCTGCCTTCTCACACTCATCACGATCTCTAAGAAGCGCGTAAAATCGGGTTCTTTATAATCAGTACTTAAGAAGCTGGTGGATAGCTGAATTTCGCATAACCCAACCTCATACGAATCACGTTCCAATTCAATGGACCCATGGAGTTCTGTTACAAAGTTGGCTACTGTGTTGTTAGGATGTACAGACAGAGAAGAAGAGGACGGGAGTGTGACATGGAAGTGGTTAGGCGCCATGTTGTATAACATTTAAGCTTCATTTGAAAATAAAAACTCACTCTAATAGACAGTTTATTTCCACGACAGTTTCGACGCCCACTGGCATCCTCCTCGGGTGGATACAGAAACACGAATGAACCAAAACAAGAGGGAAAAACAGTCCAGGGACCGACCATTAAGAAATTCGCACCTAGGTTAGATCCCATTCTCCCGACACCGGAAGGGCATTTTCATTAAGAACATTCGCGCAAATTTAAAACTAGCTTCCTGTTCTAAACATACAGATTCTAATATATATATATATATATTTTTTTTTTACATAATTATTACATTTATTATTAAATATATTACATTTAATATTGCATAATTATTTATTACAGAAATTATAAATTTATTATTACATTGGTTATTACATTATTGTTTACTATACAGAACATAAACCGAAAAACGAATGAAAAAGCCGATTAGGAAACAATCCAGCGACCATTGAGAAATTCGCACCTAGGTTAGATACCGTTCTCCCGACACTGGAAGGGCATTTTATTACAGGGTCCGCTTATAAGTACATTCCCACAAATTAAAACTATCTTCTTGTTCTATACATACAGATTCTAATATTTTGACATAATTACTGCATTTATTATTACATTTACATTTTTTTTTTAACATTTATTATTATTACCTTTACCCTTTAGACAAGCTCAGGAAGAATGAAGCAATATTTGTCACTAAAGCGGACAAAAGTAACACTGTGGTTATTTTGGACAAGTGTGATTATAAACAAAAAATGGAAGCGTTACTTAGTGATGAATTCACCTACGCCAAAGTGAGATCGTCCCCCTAAAGCGTCTTTCTGCCGAATTCAACAAAACCATCAGGAACTTATTAAAAGATGTCCCGGCGATTGATCCTAAAAGATTTCTACAGATTAACCCCAAACTCCCCCACATTTACGGCCTACCCAAAACCCATAAGATTAATATACCACTCCGTCCCATTATTTCACACAGGGGTTCCTTTACTTACAGGTTTTCTAAATTTCTTGCAGATAAATTATCCCCATTAGTTGGTAAATTTTCAGGCTCGCACATCACTAATTCCTGTGACTTTATTAACAAAGTTATGTCCTTAGATTTAAAACGGGGAAGAATGATCAGTTTTGACGTTGAGTCTTTGTTTACGAAAGTTCCCATTGATGATGTACTTAGTTTTTTAGATAGAAAATTGCCAAAATGTAACGTAGAACTACGCATGCCCACATCTGTATTTTTAGAACTGATAAAACTCTGTGTCACCAATAATGCCTTCTCCTTCGGTGAAGAATTTTATTTGCAACGTTTTGGTATGGGAATGGGGTCTCCTTTATCCCCAATACTGAGTACATTATACATGGAATACTATGAGTCGGAATTGTTGCAAACAATATGTCCCAGGAATCTAATTTGGTTTCGTTATGTAGATGATATTTTCTCACTTTGGCCTAACCACTGGAACAACTTTGACACTTTCTTTCAGTCATTAAATAATCTTGTTCCCTCTATTAAATTTAAATATGAATGGGAGAACGACAAACAATTACCTTTTCTAGATGTTTTGGTCATTAACGAAAGCGGAAAGCCCAATTTCACGGTCTATAGAAAACCTACTCATTGTAATTCGTACATTCATTATTTTCATATCATGATGAAGGGGTTAAAAGCTCAATTATTTCTTCCATGTTTCTAAGAGCACTCAGGATTTGTAGCCCACATTTGCTGGACCCGGAAAATTCAAAGATTTGGAACATTTTTAAGGATTTAAAATCCCGAGTGGTTTATCAGAAAGGCGTATTTTAAAGCCAGAAAATCTTTTTATGCCCCTCGGGAACCTTCAGTTAACCAAAAACAATATGAGTTTGCCTTACATTGCCGGCTTAGAAAGAGTAAAACCGTTGACGAAAGATTTTAAGTTTGCTTTGGCGTTCAAATATTCGTCTACCGTGAAAAGCAAATTGGTTAGGAATAACGTGGCAAAAGAGGAACAAGCCTGTGTCTACAACATTCCCTGTAAAAGTTGTGATTTAGTATACGAGGGAGAAACTGGAAGAAATATTGAAACCCGTATTAAAGAACACAAATATGCCTTCAGAAGTTGTAATACTAATAATGCCATTTTTTATCACGCCAGCCAAAATAATCATGCTATAGATTGGGAATCAAGTAAGGTACTTTATAAATGTAATAATTATGTCAAAAGAAAAATAATAGAATCTGTGTGTATAGAAAAAGTAGATAATTTTAATTTGTGCGAAGGTACTTATAAGTTAGACCCTTTAATGAGATTCTTGGTCAAAAAATCCCTTACGGAGTCGTGGGAACGTGTTCGAACCTAAGTGTGAATTTCTTAAATGTCTCTGGATTGGAATGTTTCCTTACTCGCCTTTAGTAAATGTAATAATGGAAGTAATAAATTGTGGAAATAAATATAAATGCAACAGATGTAATAATAAAGGTAATATTATAACTTTAATAATTAGGGTAAAGGTAATAATAATAAATGTTAAAAAAATGTAAATGTAATAAATAAATGCAGTAATTATGTCAAAATGTTAGAATCTGTATGTATAGAACAAGAAGATAGTTTTAATTTGTGGGAATGTACTTATAAGCGGACCCTGTAATAAAATGCCCTTCCAGTGTCGGGAGAACGGTATCTAACCTAGGTGCGAATTTCTCAATGGTCGCTGGATTGTTTCCTAATCGGCTTTTTCATTCGTTTTTCGGTTTATAAGTTCTGTATAGTAAACAATAATGTAATAACCAATGTAATAATAAATTTATAATTTCTGTAATAAATAATTATGCAATATTAAATGTAATAAATTTAATAATAAATGTAATAATTATGTAAAAAAAAAAAAAAAAAAATATATTAGAATCTGTATGTTTAGAACAGGAAGATAGTTTTAAATTTGCGCGAATGTACTTAATGAAAATGCCCTTCCGGTGTCGGGAGAATGGGATCTAACCTAGGTGCGAATTTCTTAACGGTCGGTCCCTGGACTGTTTTTCCCTCTTGTTTTGGTTCATTCGTGTTTCTTTATCCACCCGAGGAGGATGCCAGTGGGCGTCGAAACTGTCGTGGAAATAAACTGTCTATTAGAGTGGGTTTTTATTTTCATATTTTGACCTTCACGTAGAAAAAAGTGTTTTTTTTGCATTTATTAAGCTTCATTACTGCATCAGCCTCTATATAGGTGTTGAAGTTTCCTGGGTACTCTAGTCATTTCACCAGGTACATTTTTCTCTTTTCTGAACTTTTGCTGCCTAAATTTTTTTTAATTTTAAACATTTTTTCTTAAATTATATGTCACTTTCTGCAACTCCTCGCGGTAAAAGCCTCCTCCGATTTCTTCCCCATTCAAATCTTCAACGTAATACATCATTATCTCGCCTTTAGGTCTCGTAGCACTAACTTTAAAAATCTCACGTGTCTATCCTTGCTGAAATCCCTTCGCGAATTTATTTCCCGAACGCGATAGCCTTAAATAATCATTGATTTCCAAACGTGTAGAGTGTGGTGGCGGTCCTCTACGAATATCTCTTCTCACCTCACGCTCTGTGTGCGTACCTCTTTCTAAAACTTCGTTAGGTGTTGCCCCAATCGCGCGATGGTGTGACAGGTTGTATGACGAGCCAATAATCCCAGAATGTTTATATATCTGTATGTGTTTTTCCGTGTAAAATAACGATGGATGCTCTCCTTTATGGTACGTCGAACTCTTTCAGCTAAAGAGGCCTTATGTATAGAATTGCTAGTGCAGTAACTGATATTAAACTCTGTCAGTATGTTCTTAAAAGTTCGGCCTATAAATTCTTTCCCCATATCCGTACAAAAATAGCCAGGAACCCTCTTTTCTTTCAACGTGAGCGTTTTGGTAACTTTAGCAATTGTTTCAGGCGATTTATTTTTCAGAGAAATTAGCCACAGATATCTAGAGAATACATCTATTATGAATAGGATGTAGCGGTATCCATCATTATACACTGAATACCATTGCATGTCTGTTAAATCCGCTTGCCAAATAGAGTCAATCGAAGCCGCTGTTGTCTTGGCTGTTTTAAACCTTTTTCTCACTGGTTTATGAAGTGTATAAGCATCCTGCTCCCGCAAAGACCTCTCAACATCTTTTTTCCCGACTCCTTCATTGTAAACACCTTTGTACAGTCTATCAACACCGCCATAGGAGGCTGGGCTAGAAATGTTATAATAGCGTTTTCTTAATATGTTAGCCATTTGTGTATTTTAGAGACACGTGGATAGGGTTGAACGTTGTTGGTTGGTCTCTTCTTTCTCCTCTTCTGAGATGCTACTGTTGGGGGTGCTGGCGTACTCAGTTGTGGCACATACTATACTTGCTCCAAGTCTTTTAACCTATTCAGATTTCCTATCAATGTTTTGGGGATATTTATTTGTTGTAGTCTTGCTTTAATATGCTTCCATCCTGATGGTGAAGGCCTGTCCCACTTTCTCACCAGATCATGGACAATGTCGACGATATTGGATCCCTGTACCCTTGTTCCTTCAACAATGACCTCGCCTGTATCGTCCACTGTATGAAGGGGTCCTCACTTAATAGATCATGAAGACTTAAGCCTTTATTCCTCAATGTATGTGGGAGGGTGCTTTTTAATACATTCTCGATGTGTTGCGTTCCGTTATTCTTTGGTCGGTCATCTCTAACGTCGGCCCCAGGTCCTACGTCGCCATGCTCATCGTTGCTCGAGCTGTGCCTAATAACCACGGCGAGCTCTGTTGGATTCTTATAACCTTCGTACTCATGAAGAAACTTCTATAGAGCCTCTTGGTACAAGATCCTTTTCTCATCAGGTGACTTTTCACTGTTTAATAGGTCTATGAATTCGCTTTCCATTCTTTTAAGCCTGCTTTTACGGGGTTTTAGAACCGTGTCTGAACTCTTTGAACTTTGCAGTGAAGCATACACCTCGTGAGGAATCACTACCACTTTCTTTACCTTTATTCTTCAGTAAAGGTCCCAAAACTGAAAATAAGATGGGGAGGAATGATCCTCCTCTTTGTACAATGTTATAATGTTATGTTATAATGTTTCAGACCAACAAAGACCCGAGGATCCACTCATGGCTGGTCTACCTAACTGTGTTCGTAATTGTGTATTGTGCATGTCCTCCGTGGTGGAGGAGGGGACCTACAATTTTACGTGGGTTCCGAGCCACAAAGCCTTAATTTTACTACCTTAAACTATACCCACTCTATCAACATATGCATCTAATCGATTTTTAAACATGTTTATAGACGTGCTACTAATTACTTTTACCGGCAAACTATTCCAGCTATTTACTATTCTATGCGTAAAAAGTTTTTGGCAACTGCTGTCTCGAACCTTCTACTTGTCAACTTACACCCGTTATTTCTAGTCCTATTATATTGAGATATTTCGAAAAAGCTATCTCTATCTATGTTATCGAACCCATTCATAATTTTGAAAACCTGGATTAGATCACCCCTTAGCTTCCGTCATCAGACAAAAATGTGAAATTCATCCAGTTCTAATTCTTCTCACTCTTTCTGGCATCTAGCTAAGAACCTCTTCAACAACTTTACTGCCTCTTCTTTCCCTCCTCTTTCCCATTCCGACGGCACAGTTGCCGTCACTTCTCCAGACAAAGCTGAACTCTTTGCTCAAACTTTCGCTTACAATCCAACCCTGAACAATTTTGGTTCTGTTCTTCCATCTCCTCCCCCCTCTGACTTTATTATGTCTGAAATTAGAATCTTCTCTAAAGATGTTTTTTCTGCCCTATCTGAGCTCAACTCTAGGAAGGCGTATGGTGCTGATGGTGTTCCTCCTGTTGTTCTTAAGAACTGTGCTTCAGTGCTGACACCCTGCCTAGGCAAACTCTTTCGTCTTTGTCTCTCATCTGGTACTTTGCCTTCGTGCTGAAAGTTCGCTTTCATTCAGCCTGTCCCAAAGAAGGGTGACCGCTCTCAACCCTCCAACTATCATCTAATTGCTTTGATTTCTTCCTTTTCCAAAGTTTCTGAATCTATCCTTAATAGGAAGATTCGTAAACGCCTCTCTCCTCATAATCTTCTTTCAGATCGTCAATATGGATTTCGCAAGGGACGCTCTACTGGCGATCTTCTTGCTTATCTCTCTGACTCTTGGTTATCGAAAGGGAGTTTATTCCTCGTAGGCCCAAGCGCGCTAGAAATCATGGTAGGCCCAAGTGGTGGACTAAGGAAATAGGCGAGTTCATAAACGAGCATAACAGAGCGTATTGACTTAATAAGCGCAATGGCACGGTAGCTAACTTTAATAGATATATCGAGCTTAGACGTCAGGTTAAAAGATCAGTTAGGAATGCTAAGCGTAATTTAGAGATACATATAGCTGCAGATAGTAAACATAATCCAAAAAAGTTTTTTGAATACGTCAATAATCGTAAACCGATAAAAGATAACATAGGCCCTCTAGTGGAAGTTAACGGCGCTTTGGCTTCCGACGCTCAGGCGATGGCGGGTATTTTCAATAACATTTTTGCGTCAGTTTTTACCGTAGAAGACGACGTAAATAATGTTCCCGACGTGGACGATATCGTTCCATTTAGTAGCGAGACTATTTTGGATGAAATAACTGTTTACGAGGGTGAAATTGCGCATTATATCGATAAGCTAAAAGTGAGCAAGGCTCCAGGCCCTGACGCGGTTTATCCCAGACATTTGAAAGGTTTCAAAGACGTTATCGTAGGCCCCTTAACGAAGATTTTTATTCAGTTACTGGAAGCGGGGATTATTCCTGAAGACTTCAAGTTAGCTAACGTCACGCCCTTTTTTAAATAAGGCGACCGCACTGCAGCTAGCAATTATAGGACTATTAGCTTAACATCAACTGTCGGTAAACTTTTGGAATCCGTAGTTAGGGATCGTATCATCGATCACTCAGAAAGTCGCGGTTTGATTAATCGTAGTTAGAATTTTATTACGAAATAGTGCGCGAATACGATAGGCATAGAGCGGATGACGTTATTTATTTAGACTTTAGAAAAGCGTTCGATACAGTTCCGCATAGAAGATTAATTGCGAAGGTTAAAGCGCACGGTATACGCGGTCAGGTAGCTAACTGGTTAGAGGAATGGTTTCGTGCTAGGAAACAGAGGGTCGTTGTTAATGGTAGTGAATCGGGGTGGTTGGATGTAGGTAGTGGTGTCCCACAGGGTTCAGTGTTAGGCCCATTGCTCTTCGTAATCTACATTAACGACATAGATGTAGGCTTGACCAGTAACGTGTCAAAATTCGCGGACGATACTAAAATAGACGGTAAAGTTCTTAACGAGGACAATAGAAATAGGCTCCAAGACGATGTAAATAGGATTATGGAGTGGACGGATAAATGGCAGATGCAATTTAACGTAGACAAATGTAAAGTTTTGCATATAGTTATCGTAACAATAATTACACGTACACGATGGATGATAGAGAGTTAGCGAGCGCTGACGAGGAAGTAGATTTAGGCGTACGCGTATCTAAGGATTTAAAAGTTAGGAACCAGTGCCTGGAGTCTTGCGCAAAAGCTAATAGGATGTTAGGCTTCATAGCGCGTAATTTTGAATTTAAATCGAAGAATATTATATTGGTCCTTTACAAGTCCCTAGTGAGGCCTCATTTAGAATATGCCGTTCAGTTCTGGTGCCATATTTGCGTGAGGATATTGATAGATTGGAAAGGGTTCAGCGTCACGCCACGAAACTAATTCCGTCATTGCGCAACAAGTCTTACGAAGATCGGATTAAAGAGTTAGACTTGCATTCACTAGAAACTCGGAGATTAAGGGGGGAGCTTATTGAAGTTTTCAAAATCGTTAATAAAATTAATAACGTAAATTTTGACAAACTCTTCACTTTCGATAATAGCAATACTCGTAATAATGGATTTAAGTTGCGTGGCAGACGTTTCATTACGAACATCACTAAAAACTTTTTTACGTTTAAAATAATTGATAAATGGAATAATCTTCCCGCGTCCGTCGTGAACTTTACCAGAGTTAATATGTTTAACAACCGTTTAGATAAGCATTTTAAAAATATTAACGTTGTTTGAAATAATAAAACAATTAGCAACAGGAGCTGTGGGGGTAATGGTCGGGGATGAGTCTGTTGACGATTAATCCCACCTTGTGACATGCCAGCGTGTGATATGTCAGCAATAAAATTATTATTATAAAAAAAAAATTAGACTAACACGAACGTAGATGTAGCTTGTAGCGTAAACTAACCCACTTTTTGTTATACTCATCTGCTTTTTTTTTCCCATCTCTTTAATTGCATGTCTGTAGTTTGCATGGTATGACAGTGTTTGAGTTAAGACCGTGTTTGCATGGTTTGTAAGCGTTCTTATATTACTTCTTTTCATCTTTCACCCCTTTCCTATTCTCTTTGACTATTTTTCCGACTTGTCGGCAGTGGCCGGCGGATGATGATGGTGAGTCTTTCTTTCTCTTTTTCTGAATGAATGTTAACCCACGAATGATAGGTTTTGCTACTTACTTAACCCCTTATTCTCTTCTTTTAACCCCCTACTCTTTCCTTTCTCTCGGGCTAACCTTAGAGTGGATCTTAGGGTCTTTGTTAGCCTTAGCTTCTGTAGATCTGTAGATCCTTCTTTCGGGATTTCGGTGAATCTTTTCCTATTGCCATACACATCGATAGCTTTTGATAGAGCTTTGCACAAATCTTTAATCTCGAAAGTGCCCTCCTTCGGTTTCTATTCTTCCATTTGTGCCTTCATCTCTGATTTCCTTTCTTACCGATGTATAGCTGCAGTTGTAGATGGCCAGTGTTCTTCTCCTAAAGGTATCAACAGTAATGTTCCTCAGAGTTCTGTCCTGTCACCCACTCTTTTCTTTTTATGTATTAATGATCTTTGAACTTGCACTTCCTGTCCTATTTATTCCTCTGCCGATGATTCCACTCTTCACTTTTCCACCCGCTTCCCAAAGCGTCCTTCACAGCAGTCACTTCATGGTTCGCATAGGACGGCTATGGGACACCTGCCCTCTAATCTTTCTGCTATATCTGATTGGAGCAGAGAAAACCTTGTGGCTTTCAATGCCTCAAAAACACAGTTCCTCCATCTGTCTACTCGTCACAATCTTCCACACGACTAACCCCTTACCTTCAACAAACAGCTGAATCCTTCCTCTTCTCTTAACATTCTTGGCGTTTCCTTTTCTCGTGATCT
This sequence comes from Bathynomus jamesi, assembly GCA_023014485.1. Taxonomy (NCBI): domain Eukaryota; kingdom Metazoa; phylum Arthropoda; class Malacostraca; order Isopoda; family Cirolanidae; genus Bathynomus; species Bathynomus jamesi. The sequence goes on from JAJOZX010000498.1 coordinate 501,820, forward strand.
TTCCTGGAAATATCACATATACTCTCTTTCTAAAACAGCTTCGAAGTGGTTAAGTGTGTTGTACCGCCTCAGCAGTTTCTTCACCCCTACTCAGTTGCTCTCTCTGTACAGGGGTCTTGTTCGCCCATGTATGAAGTACGCTTCTCATGTGTGGGGTGGCTGAACCCACACAGCCGTACTTGGCAGGGTGGAATCAAAGGGTTTTCTCATTAATTCCCCGCCTCTTATCGACTGTCTTCAATATCTCTCTCTTCGCCGCAATGTTGCCTCACTATCTCTTTAATATTGCTATTATAACGGACATTGCTCTTCTAAACTCTCTAACTGTATGCCTCCTTCTTTAAGGAGAGCACGCAGCACCAGACTTTTTACATTTTCTCATTCCTCTTCTGTCCAACTCTCTAACGCAAGGGTTAATCGGTATTTTAAATATTTCATCTACTCAACCGGTCAACTCTAGAGCAATCAAAGCGTATAGACTTAATAAGCGCAATGGCAAAGCAGCTAACTTTAATAGATATATCGAGCTTAGACGTCAGGTTAAAAGATTAGTTAGGAATGCGAAGCGTAATTTAGAGATACTTATAGCTGCAGATAGTAAACATAATCCAAAAAAGTTTTTACAATACGTCATTAATCGTAAGCCGATAAAAGATAATATAGGCCTCTCGTGGACACTAATGGCGCTTTCGCTTCTGACGCTCAGGCGATGGGGGGTATTTTTAATAACTTTTTTTGCGACAGTTTTTACCGTAGAAGACGCCAATAATGTCCCTGATGTGGACGATATCGTTCCATTTAGCAGCGAGACTATTTTGATGAAATAACTTTTTACGAGGGTGAGATTGCGCATTATATGGATAGGCTAAAAGCTAGCAAGGCCCCAGGCCGTGACGCGTTTTATCCTAGACATCTGAAAGATTTGAAAGACGTTATCGTAGGCCTCTTAACGAAGATTTTTAATCAGTCACTCGAACGGGGGATTATTCCTGAAGACTTCAAATTAGCTAACGTCCGCCTATTTTTAAAAAAGGCGACCGCACAGTACCTAGCAATTATAGGCCCATCAGCTTAACGTCAACTGTCGGTAAACTTTTGGAATCCGTAGTTAGGGATCGTATCATCGATCACTTAGAAAGTCGAGATTTAATTAATAGTAGTCAGCATGTGTTTCGACGCCTAGATCTTGTTTAACTAATTTGTTAGAATTTTATAACGAAATAGTGCCCGAATACGATAGGCATAGAGCGATTTAAAAAAGGGGTTCGATACAGTTCCACATAGAAGATTAATTGCGAAAGTTAAAGCGCACGGTATACGCGGTCAGGTAGCTAACTGGTTAGAGGAATGGCTTCGTGCGAGGAGACAGAGGGTCGTTGTTAATGGTAGTGAATCGGGATGGTTGGATGTAGGTAGTGGTGTCCCATAGTGTTCATAGATGTAGGATTGACTAGTAACGTGTCAAAATTCGCGGACGATACTAAAATAGAGGGTAAAGTTGTTAACGAGGACGATAGAAATAGGCTCCAAGACGAAGTAAATAGGATAGTCTTTGTTCAAAATTAATTTAGCTTATGGTGAGACCATTTGATAAATATTTTTGTAAATTAAAAATATTTATTTTAATTAAGAGGGCAAGAAAATAAATCTCCCTCGTCAAGGGTCGTTTCTTCTTTCTTGGTCGATCGTTCGCCGAAATATGGTAACTAACATTTAGCATTCGTTAACTTCACCTTTATGCTTTCCAAATTATCGAAAAAATGTTAAAATATGTATTTAATTACGTGTAAATGAGATAAATTGGGTATAGGGTACAATTATATTTCATAATGAGGACACATAGCAGATGTAATATATGTATATTTCATATGCCTTGGAACTTTATGTTTATTATGATAAAGATGTACAGTATATGTTACATTAAGATTGTCAAACTAGAGATTTCATGAAATCCATGAAATTTTCAGTAAGATTACATGAAACTAGTGATTTCACTCAGGGACTTCAGATTAGATTAGGTTAGGTTAAGTTAGGTTAGGTTAGTAACTTCCTGAAGTCCCTGAGTGAAATAGTAATTACGCGAAATTAATGAAAATTTCAGTGATTTCATGAAATCACTAGTAGTGACAAAAATATATAAGACGAATATTAAATGTATAAGCTACCGTATTTGACGGCTTATAAGACGCACGGGCGTATAAGACGCACCCACATTTTAGCAGGGAATATTTAGGAAAAAACTTTTGAGTGTATTTAAGCGTTTAGTGTTTACTCCTACTAATATGGAACATGAACATGAGATCAGCCTAGCAGAAGAAGTCATTTACAATGAAAATATCTTACATCATCCTCAGTAGTTATAAATCCAATTTTAATATTTACAATAATTCCTTTTTTAGTTAATTAAAAGAAATAATAATGTAATAATAATAATAATAATAATAATAATAATAATAATGTGTTTAAGTAGACAATAAAAATATTTTTAATTCTGAAGTTCGTCTAGGCAGAATTTAGCCTACCGGAGACAACTACTGGAAGATTCATTAGCCTACGGAAGACCGCAACTTCACATATAGGACGAGGGATGATTTTTTGAGCCATTTTTCGAAAAAAAAAGAGTGCGTCTTATATGCCGTCAAATACAGTACTCTTGGTATCATATCAGTATGTACACAAACCAAGTTATTCAATGCAAATTGCAGGAGATCCTCTCTTTAACCAAAGAGCAGATATTTGGAACTCTGTACCTATAAATGTCAGACAAGCACCATCATTAATTTCGTGACAGAATTAATTAAATACAACTTTATTTTATTTTCATTATTTCTATTTTTCTTATTTTCTAATTAATAAATTAAAATAAATCTCAAAGATTTTGCCTGAAAAGCTCTCATGCTTCCTAATGACAAATTCAGATAAGAATGCTCTGATTAGAATATTTGCACTAAAATCCAAAATAAAAGTTAATGCGAATATTGTGTAAACGTTTATGGATGTGATGTATTCTAATGGAATGTATTCTTTCTGAATGAGGTTGTTTGTTTTGTTTGTTTGATTTCGACTGGCATCCCTCGATTTTTGTAAGAATTTTAATTTTCATGAGTGCACCCTTAGCATTAATTGTATGTTTAGGACTTTGTACTACAAATAAAAATTAAATATCTTCTTGTAAATCGATTAATTAAGGACTCACTGAAGTCTGAGTCACTGAAGTTTGCGTCTTCCACGGCTTTGCCTGTGAATTCATCGTAAATATCATATATTCCGCTTCGCTGCCCAATGCACAAATCTATACAGTATTTCTTATTGACTTTACACGAACCAAACCTATCATATTTGCTTTCAGAAACAGCAAATCTAATATATATATATATATATATATATATATATATATATATATATATATATATATATATATATATATTGTACAGATAAAGGTCAAAGGGTACATATACAGTATATATACAGTGCCCGCGAAAAGTATCCGATCACCCTTAAAATTTGTATTTTTTACATAAAAAACAATGTTTAAATGTATACTAACCTTATATTAGTATTTTGTCATCTGTCCTTTGGTTTGGATGACTTGTTCTAGACGTTTTGGCATGGATTTAATCAAGTTTTGACAAACTCCACTGATATTTCCTTGCACATACCTTTTTGATGGTCTTGTAATTTTTCGACTGAGCCAGTGTCGTGGCATTCAACCTTATTTTTATTATTAGCCACAGATTTTCTATCGGATTGAGATCTGGACTATTACCAGGCCAATCCAAAATATCAAATTTATTGTCAGTAATCCATTTTGTCACTATTTTGGCCCTGTGACATGGTGCACCATCATGCATGTATGTTTTTGTCCTTTGGATTGCCATTGCCATTAGAAGTTTATCCTGTAGCATGCTAAATACCGTGCACCATTCATAGTTGTGTTCTTCGGAAGAAAATATAAGTTTCCACGCCCATAGTAACCGAAACAACCCCAAACCATCACACTTGGAGGGTGTTTCATTGTCTTTAGGGTGTATTTAGGGTCCATCCTATTTGAGCCAATAGGCCGGTGAACCTTTTTGGACAATTCTGAATGTCAAAAATGTCGACTCATCGCTAAATAAAACCTTCTTCCAGTCATCAACAGTCCAATGAATGTTTTTTACAAAATGCGACACGTTTTTTACGCATTTTTTCATTAATGAACGGTTTCTTAGCAGCATGGCGAGATGGTAATCCGAGTTCTTTTGGAGCCGCTCCTGGATAGTTCGTTCAGAAACACCAGATAAACAAATTATTCATATTAAATTTTATTTCTTTCGCAGTTATTGTTGGGTTTTTCAATACTAAACGTTTCATAAGTTTGTCTGTTCGCGAATTTGTTTTTCTCGGTCTGCCAGATCGTTTTTTAGGGACTGGCGTGGTTAGGCCACCATTGTTCTCAGCCCGTGAAACCCATAAATTAACAGTACTTTGGGATATGTTTAATTCCTTAGCTATCTGTCTCTGTGATTTCCCACATGCATGCAAAGCAACAATAGCACCTCCACAATCACTCTTAAGTTGTTTTTTAGCACACATTATATATAAATTTTATTTACACCACTTTCTGTAAAAAAAAAAAAAATATCAAGAAATTTACACAAACAGTGAAATCTGACAAATTTGAGACACAGCCACCCGCAACGAAGGCTACCAGACCACTAATTTGAGAATGCGTTGGATAGCTCTCATATCAGCGAGCAACCTCAAAGTTACCAGATGTCGCTAGAACAAATAGAAAGTGAATTACGTGTCTCTGAATATCAAGGGAAAATATTGTATTTTCTTGAGTGATCGGATACTTTTCGCGGGCACTGTATATATATATATAGTACAGATAAAGGTCAAAGGGTACTCGCATCATCTGTTGTAAGTATGACTCTGTCAAGCGTCAACTCAACTCTCCCTTACCACCTCCGCATAGATCGAGAAGCTTCTCTTAATCGAAGTGAGGAAGCGGGAGCGAACCTGGGTACTTCAATTCAACTTCCATAACTTTATATAGACAAATAATAATCAAAGGGTGTTTAAGAAACAATTAAATTAACGGCAATATTTATTGGAGTAATGTTTCTTTACCGTTAAAAAGAAAAAATTAAATTTTAAATAATGGGCGTTTGAAAAAGAAAGTAAAAATTGCGACATTGCTAGCTGATACCTGTCAGACAGATTTCACAGCAAAACTCTTGAGGTGCTTTGCATCTTTAATATAAAATAAAGGTTTCCTTCAATAAGTAAATTGTGACAAAAACAGTTCTGCGACTGCTTTGCTTTTAAAAACTGTTAACTCAGATTATATACTTTTACTTTCTTAGTTTAATCGCTCTCTCTCTCTCTCTCTCTCTCTCTCTCTCTCTCTCTCTCTCTCTCCATATATATATATATATATATATATATATATATATATTAGGGGGTCCCCAAAAATGTCCCTATTTTTATTTACCCGTTATTTTATAATGGATGTATATTTTATTACTGGGGGTTTCTTCTTCAGAAAGGTAACAGATTGGGATTTTTATTCCGCATATATCTATTAACATATACCTATACATTTCTAAACTTTCATTACTTAATAACTATTAAATATTGTAGAGTGTGTGGCATTTATATGTGACACATTTTTATTGTATATTTCTTAATGAAATATCTATTTAAGAAGTAGAGCTGTGTTGTGTGTACTGCTATGGTGTCACAATCTCCCATACCTGTACTTCACTTCAGTATAATAAAAACATGATTTATTTTGTTTTATTACAGAAATAGATGTGTAAGATATTAATGCCAAACCATGTATATTAAACACGTTCTTTCACCATTTAATACTTAAAGACCCTTCCTCAAAACGCACTCCTTACCCTATATTATTCCTTCACCCATCCACATTTATTATATTGCATTACAGCATGGGGTAGCTCCACGAAATATATAAAAACATCCTTTGGAAGTAATTCTCTCAAATAATGACAACAGACAAAGTCACACTTCTCGAATGTTTAAAGAGCTAAATATTTTAAAACTAAATGATTTACACAAATTCAATGTAACTGTCTCTATGTTCAAAGTTATCAACAAAAATCGATATACATCACCCATTCAAAGAGCAATCACCAACCATCAAGTACACCATCGTTATAACACCAGACTGCCCAGGGATTTTATACACAAACCTAATTATACAATAGAAACTGCAAGAAATGCACTTTTTCGAAGGAGCAGATGTATGGAATTCATTTCCCATGCACGTCAGGCAGGTTACATCACGAAATGTACTCCGCGAATCACTAAAATTCCAATTCATTCGCTCTTACTGAGGTACAAGTTCACTACTGCCATTTTTACCAGACTAATCAATTTTGTAATGAACTATTTAAAATATGCTAATTTCATTATTCACCTTTAATTTCATAATTTATTATTATTATTATTATTATTATTATTATTATTATTATTAAGCAGCATTTATTTTTAGTAGTATGACCGCAAAATGGGAGAGTGCAAGAATGTTGCAAATGTTGATCAGTGTTGCAAGCGGTTATGCAACAAAAGGGGAGTGGGTTATGCAACAAGGGGGGTTATCCCTGAAGTTGCACTGAAAGGGGGAAGAGGGAGCTTTGGGGGAGAAGGGAGGATGACCTCCCAGCAAATGGGTAACCTTAACTTAAGAGAGGGAGAGAAAGGAGAAGGAGGATGGTCTTTGGGGGAGAAGGTGGGATGTCCTCACCCCCCAAAGGGAAACCCAACCTAAGCCTTAACCTAAGAAGGAGAGAGGGGTGTTCGCCTGGCTCCAGCCAGACGCATAATGAGAATTCATCCGAGCGCCCGCTGTCTTCTCAGGTGTAAATCCGCCAGTTGGCTTAATCCGCCAGTCGGCTTAGAAGGCTTAATCTGGCTTAGAAGGCGTAAATGGCTTGTTCAGGTGTACATTATTAGGGTTGAGTTGCCAGATTGCGCTATTTATTTAATTAAAGCATATATTCTCGACAGTTGGCTTAGAAATCCGTCAGTCGGTTTAGAAGGCGTAACTAGCCATTTGGTATAAATATAATTAAATAATAATATTGTTTATATATACAACCAGAAGAATTAAATAAAACTCCATTACATCATTCTGTTTATTTAGACGAATTATTGGAATCAATTTCACGAAATATATAGAAAATAAATACACAGTCCTATACAAACGAGGAATATATGCAATAAAAATTAATAATAATATAAGAAATACGAACGAGGAATATATAAGAAATACAAAACGATAGAGTATAACCATCAGTATAACAGTACAGGAGAAATATATATATATATACATATACACACACACACACTTATATATATATATATATATATATATATATATATATTACACACATCAAAATACATACACTTTATCTTCTAATGCGCTTAACTAAAACACTAAACTCGCACGTAATCGAGTCTACAGTCACATCATTATTGCTTTGCACTACGCAGTAAGTACGATTCAACATCATTTCACCGCTTAAGTTATAGGGATACCTATCCTCGATGTAAATGGCCTTCATTTCGTTCAATACTATTTTTGTGCCCACTTTACATTCGCTTGGCAAGTTATCTTTAAACACGGCTAGAATACATTCAAAAGCACGCAAAAAGAGGTCATCGTTAGCCACAGCATCATTATTAAGTACAAGTTTATAAACACTCCTTTCCAATCGAGGGTTTATTCTTACCGAACCGAACTTTTCAATCGTGAACTCTTCTCCACACTGCATAGCGGCAGTTGAAATAATTTTCTAAGTCGTAACGACTGCTGCTCATTATATAAAGAAATAGTTCATCAGGGTGAACGGTGGAGGTGAGCTCAGTCCTGTACCGCTCAAATGCTTTGTACCAAAGTTCATGATATTTTAAAGAGTCTAAACTTTTTAAATAAGCATCCAGCTCTAGACCATTCTCGCCTTGTTCAGTCCTACAATCGGTAAACCCGTCGAACAGAGCGATGTATGCGTATTCAAGAACCGTATCAAAATAAAGCATATCCGTAATACGCGCGTCTAATATAGGCTTCAGCTTGCGGAAACCGACGATTTCAAACATTCTGTCGAGGATGAAACGGTTTCGCGTAGGGACAAGAACGTTATTATCAGAAGCATTCTTCCACATCAGTCGTATATCAACGTATGGCTAATCGTTATTTATACACGAGTACAAACAATGGCGTATGATGGGGTATCACTAATCTGCTCTCTTCTTGTATCTACACCTGCAGGTACTTTATAACGATCCTCACTCCACTTCTCAACTACCACGAAGACGCTATTCATCTCCTCAACACTTAAATAAACAACATTCCGTTTACCAGAGTTTGTTTGTCTACAAGTTGTTTCCAGTACATAGTTAATGGCACCGGTTTTACGCCTGAACACGCGCAACGACTTCGTCACGGACACATCGTACAAGGCATTGAGAATGCTTCTCAAAAGAAGTTCCATCGTATTCGAGGCATGCACGTCCAGTCGGTTCAAACTCTGAGATGACTATGATCCACAGGCGAGCGGATCGGCTCGACGGGAGGAGTGAGTCACACCATAAGCTGATGAAACGTGTACGGGGTTGTTCCAACGTAAATACTTGTATCCCATTATACTGGGCAGCTGTTCTGAGAAATTTTCCGATACATGAAGCAATACCGGTTTTAATGTTTTATCACTCCCACTCCCCAGAATACTCACCAGACATTTTTGTTCAGGGAATTTTCACGAACTAAACACATTTTATTCACACTCCGGCGCACTATTTGAGAGAAACATATGACCATATTTTTCCTTTTTGCAGACGATACTCGTCTCTAAATTCTGTTGAAAACTCATGCAGGCCTTTAGGCACAACCCCATGCCAAAGCTCGTCATGATATATATTAATGTAGTGGAAAAAAATACTTAAGATTCTCCATGATGACAAGATTTATATTCTCAGTCGTAGGGTACGAGTACTCGGTATGATGCAACATGACATAATACCGCTTGTCCAACCACTCATCAACAAGACTCACTGACCATATCCGTTGCTTCTCTTCTGCACATGTTGTTTCTTCCACTTCACGGTATATGTAAGCTTTTATAAAGTTTAGTCCTACAACATAGTTCAATACATCGTTTGTACCACGAAATCCTGCAATGCTCTCGCCAGAATAGCCGTTGAGTATTTGTATCTCTTGTTCCTTCGCATGATTCAATGTAGCCTTAAAAGTATCAAAGGAGGGTGGAATAGGGAGCGATTCAGTAACCTTATCTTCACACTTTGCCGAACACCACTTCATAAACGTCGAACACGCAATATTAAAGGTAGCCATTACTATTTTTCATCTACGTGGGAAAATACACGTCTGAGATCCACGGCTTGCAGCGGTCAACTGAGCACGCAGGATAGAGATATGCCCAGGTAGTAGCAGGAGTCACGTGACCGATCATACAGGGGGCAGGATCTTTGTACTTTCTCCTGTACATACCCTGGGCGGAGCTTAGAATTTTCGCCTGTACACACACACACACACACACACACACACACACACACAAAGGAGAAAGTGAAACGCTTATTGAAACACGATTTATTTAATAAACGAAATATTCAAGCTGTATATATACAAATATGAGAAATAAATAAGCATAGCGTTAACAATAGACATGTATAACAATCAAAGATTATGGTATCCAAAGGGTACGGTATCATAGATACCAGACACCTGGTAACGTTTCCTATAGGTGTTACGGCACACCTTCGTGCCCCTAAGTTCCTTCACGCCCCCCAGCTACTGCGCCCGAAAATTGTGGGTACCTACAGTTAGTTGGGGCGGCTGGTCGCCCTCATCATCATCCAAGCACACTAGATCCTTCAACGAATCAAAGTTAACGACCCGCCGATTCGACTGGTTGAGCGTGATGCCTTTAGCCTTCACGATATATTTCATATCCTCCCCCATCCTCACCCGGTACCCCATACGTTTTTGGCCCTGTTGAGACAAAAGAGTCGGCGTATGCGATGTCTCCATACTCATCCTTGATCTCATCAGTCAACTCTCCGAGGAATTCACCAATTGGAGGCATGTATTCACACTCCCTCGGTGTGAATATCACACTATCTGTATCAGCGTTCAAGACCCTCCGTCCAAGAAAATGCAATAGACCCCAAAGTTTGGTGCGTGCATAGGCCGTTGTGAAGCTGGCTACAGGTATGTTTGTAACCCGTGAAGTATCTGTGGCCAATTGTGTATTGTTGTACGTTATTATGTAAGTATTTCCTACATTCATGATCTCCATGATCTCTTTATCGGGGGCGTTGGCATAATCCCAGACTTCACTATGACTTTGTGCCAAATGAACGTTCCTCTTTGCCAGTATGCTGTGCAAATTTTCCCTGTTTAGACACAACTTTGCACTAAAGCGCTTGCCTGGGTTCTTTACAATTTGGGAACAATCAAGCTGTATACCTTCACGGTCATGGTAACGTTGAATATAAGCCGATTTTTCATGTTCAGTATCAACTCCTCGTGGATACCCTGATGTTTCTACCTTATCCTTCTAAAAAGCGTTTATATATGGCGTGAAAAGGTTGGGTAGCTTCTGAAACCTCCACACCTCATGTATCTTCAATATTCTGTAGCCATGGCGAATGACTAGGTCCAGCTCAGGGCTTGTATATACACCTCTGATCTTACGCTGGTTGATTGTATGATTACATTCCCCATTGTTCTCCTCTGCGCACTTCACGCACAGGGGAAACATGAGCTTGTGGTCTGTAACGACGGGTAAGATCGGCATCCATAAATCGCGTGGGGGGAGCACATCTACAAAAGAAAGGCCGAAATAGTACCCGTTCAAATTTGTTGAGAACACCTCGATGGTGGGCAGGTCAAGTCCCACCAGTTTTTCAGGTGCACCCACGGGGTACGGATTGTTCTTCATCATGTAGGGATATAAAGAACAGAAGTCGTAGTAATGGAGTTTCACGCCCTCCGTAGGCGGAAAGTATAGCTTGAAGGGATTTGTACGCCCTCCGAACAAGCTATCAATGCATTTGAGAGGATTCAGCACCATTGAATGCTTGATCGTGTTTATTTGTTCACGGTACTGTCCATCTGTTTCCATCCGTGCATCATACTCGTGCTCCCACAAGACCTTGTGAGTGAACTGGGAGCCTATAAGTTGATCGCGGGGGGGTCATGCAAGACTGTCGGCAGGAGATCTACCGTGGATATCTCGTACGATTCCACACTCAGGACGGGGGCATCCGTGTCACCAGCAACCGTTGAAGGAGTACACAGTCTTCTCACCAGTGGCAAGGTTTTCGCTTAGACCATCAACCCAACACACGACCATTAACCTTAATGGGTACTTCCCCCATGTTGCGGGCATGCTTTATGTATACACCTGTCTGCTGCTGTACGTGTAAGCCAGTAAATAGCCTTGTGCCCATAACTGCGGGGATTGTTTCTGCGAATGACCGCTAAGGTGTCTTTAGGCATGAAGTTATTCTTGAACACCGTAAAACATAATGAGGCGATTGTGGTTGCGACTTGCAACGGATCACATTTGAAACGGTCTTTGTACATCCTACTAAAGGCCTGGAAACATACTCTAAGCACGGGCACATCATTCACGCAATAACGCTCACATTCATCAGCTATATTATAAGGATTACATTCATTAAAACTGTTGTAGTATCGGTCAAAATCTTCACGTTCATCTGTACTCATGCATTCATAGTTAAAGTAATGTTTGGGTGGAGGTAGTCCTACGTAATTTAAAGTTTCGCTAGTGAGGAATGTGTAAGGGAAATATCCTTTTGAAACTTCAGCGGCTACGCCCATCACCTTTGGTAGCTTTGCTAATTTACAAGGTGTGAATAATAAAGTGTCTTTAAACTGTACATTACCTCTTATTTGCATCTATATAAGTTTATTTCCTCCTTTCAAGGGATCACCTGTAAATATCTCAGATGACTCGTGCTCAAGCAACTCCTTATAAAGGAACTGTGTGTCAAATTTTGCCCCGTTATGGGCAAGAATATACACAGTTATTTTTTTGATCTTGTCCACTAACTTGACAATATAGGACACAAAGAGATTCACTGTTTCTTCCATAATATATAAAAAATCAGTCAACTGTTTCAAACTGAGAGGTGAACCAATGGAGAAAGTACAAGAATTTAAGTAATGAATCAAATATAAGAAAATAATATCGAAGCTTTTGTGCTAAAACAAACATGACTATGAGAAACTTCCGACTTTGTACAAGTGAAGGTAAAGACATTCTCTTTCGTACCTTTTGCACTAATATTCGAGTATATGGGCAAAAACTCAGGGTGACTTATTAAAAAAGATACTGGCAAAACCTTAAATTTGCTTTATAACAGAACTTTCAGACTCCTACATAAGTTGCACCCAAGATGCTGTGTCATAAATGTTTGCTAATCATAATGTCTCGAGCCTCCCGGAGGTAAAACTTGCACAATACAGCCTAATGCAGAGAATTAAAAAAGGTTAACCTAATTATCCAACCTATTCATCAGTCCTGTCACATGCCATCTAAGCTATGGACGTCATGGAATGAAAACGTTTGTCTGTAGCTCCATTTAACTTCGGCATCGCTATATTTCATTCTTTGTATTCTATTCTTAGTAAGGAAGGCGTACGGTTCTGAAGGTGTTCCTCCTGTTGTTCTCAAGAACTGTGCTTCTTTGCTGATACCTTGTCTAGGCAAACTCTTCCGTCTGTCTTTCATCTGGTACTTTTCCTTCCTGCTGGGAGTTCGCTTTCATTCAGCCTGTCCCAAAGAAGGGTGACCGCTCTCAACTCTGCAACTATCGTTCAACTTCTCTGATTTCTTGCCTTTCTAAAGTTTATGATTCTATCCTTAATAGGAAGATTCTTAAACATCTCTGTTCTCACAATCTTCTTTCAGATCGTCAGTATGGGTTCCACAAGGGACTCTCTACTGGCGATCTTCTTTCATATCTTTCTGACTCCTGGTTATCCTTCTTCCGGGATTACGGTAGAATCTTTGCTATTGAGCTTGACATATCAAAAGCTTTTGATAGAGTTTTGCACAAATCTTTAATTTCGAAACTGCCCTCTTTCGGTTTCTAACCTTCTATCTGTCTTCATCTCTGATTTCCTTTCTGGCCGATCTATACCTACTGTTGTAGATGGCCACTGCTCTTCTAAAACTATTAAGAGTGGTGTTCCTCAGGGCTCTGTCCTGTCACCCACTCTTTTGTTTTTATTTAGCAATTATTTATTAAGTCGCACTTCCTGTCCTATTCAGTCGTATGCCGATGATTCCACTCTTCATTTCTCCACCCAATTCCAAAAGCGTCCCTCTGAAAAGTCACTCCATGATTCGCGTATGACGGCTGTGGTGCACCTGACTTCTGAGCTTTTTACTCCGTCTAATTTGGGCAGAGAAATCCTTGTGGTTTTCAATGCTTCAACAACTCAGTTCCTTCATCTGTCTACTCGTCACAATCTTTCACACGACTATTCCCTTACCTTCAACAATACACAACTCAATCCTGCCTCTTCTCTAAATATTCTTGGCGTTTCCTTTTCTCGTTATCTTTCTTAGAAAGATCACATATACCCTCTTTCTAAAATAGCTTCCAAGAGGTTAGGTGTGATGTACCGGATCCGCGGTTTCTTCACCTCTGCTGAATTGCTGTCTCTGTACAGAGGTTTTCTCCGGCATCATCTGGAGTACGCCTCTTATGTTTCGTGTGGCTCAACCCACACAGACCTACTTGACTGGGTGTAATCAAAGGCTTTTCATTTCATCATTTCCCTGCGTCTTACTGATTGTCATTAATTCCTCTTTCTTAGCCGCAATGTTACCTCACTCTCTCTTTACTATCGCTATTATAACGGACACTGCTCTTCCGAACTCTCAAACTGCATGCCTAATTCTTTAAGGAGAGCACGCAGCACCAGACTTTCTACGCTTTCTCATTCTTTTTCTGTCCAACTCTTTAACGCGAAGGTTAATCGGTATTTTCAATCTTTCATCTACTCAACCGGTGAATTCTAAAACAATCTTCTTCAATCCACATTTCCCCCTGTCTATGACCTCCACTCTTTCAAACGCAGTGTTCAAACCTCTTCAAAACCCTGGACCTTGATTTTGGCTCTCTTCTTCTTCTATTGGGGGGGGTGGAACGTTTTTGCGGGCATTCACCCATGGACCCTCCTTCCTGCATGAAAAAAAGAATCTGAAAGAATGTGGTAGTAAACCATTCGATATAAATAAGATTACATGATAATCTTCCCTGATGATAGATAAATAAGTAAAATTAAAGGATAATTCACCTCATTGTTAATATCTTCGTTTTTTAGTTTTGATGAATGCATCGAAAATAAAAAAAATGTCAGTCACCTTAGCATGATTATACTGGCAAGACAGTGTGGTTTTTTGGCGCTAAAATGTTATATACACTATGTGCCCTATAGATACGCTACGCTTTACGTAAGATATATGTACACACACACACACACACACACACACACACACACACTGTATATATATATGTGTGTGTGTGTGTGTGTGTGTGTGTGTGTGCGCGTGCGTGTGTGTGTGTGTGTTGTGTGTATGTATGTAAAACAAAGTCCGGAGTTCACACAATCTCTTCTGGCAAACACTGAATAACAAGACCTATGGCTCTGCAGGGAGACTGTCGGAGAATGCACGACTGCAGGCGATTTGACTCTGTCGTCGATATCTCGTGGTATTTCTGGCACTTCTTTAACACTTCATTAATCTTTGAATTTTTTATGGAGGATGGGGGAACTATTTCCCTTAAAGTTGTGGTAGTCGAAGGATACACGTTATCATGTATGGACAATAATAATAAATAAAATAATAAATTAAATTAAATAAATTAAATAATAATATTTATCTGTCTTAGTCAATAATAATAATAATAATAAATCAGACAGTAAATTTAATTAAAATAAATAAATTAAATAATTATTATTATTATTATTATTATTATTATTTATTTTTATCCAAATTTCGGGTCAAAATTCGAATATTTGGAGGTCGCGCCCGCCATTTGAAAATTTGCTGATTTCCATGACACCCAGGAGGTACAGCAAGCGTCACGTTACTTTTTTTTTGAGTGGAAGTTCCCCAGGAGGCCTATCATACCATCTTCCTCTTTTCCATTTGTTCATAAAACAAATACAATACAATAGATATTTACAATAGATACATAGAATGGATATACTCGTAAATTTTACTGTTGCGTCAAAGATACGAGAATTTTCTTAGTTTTGTCCGGAAGCTTCTTCCGATAATTTGATACAACTTGCAGTAGATATTGCTTCTGTTGTTCATCATGGTAATTAATTTGTTATAATCTTCAATCAATTTCACTCCTCTTTCAGCAATATCATTAAGAACTTTCATGTGATTCACTACGTTCTTTGCAACCCAATAACTCTCATCGAGAAGCCAATCTTCTACTGGTTTGCTCAAGAACGTTGAAGACAATCCGAGTATACTGAAGAAGGACTTTGTGTTAGCAGTTACAAAATCTTCAAGCTGCTTATTCTCAATAGTTTTGATGTCTATTCGTGTCTTCTTTGGAGGATCTGGCTCCGAAGATTTTGTAAGAGCCTCCTTCATTTTTCTTTTGGTGTCAAAGCTGATTTTATCATCAAAGAAAGCCAATGCGATCAACTCTTCTGAGAGATACCACAAATGATTCTTGAATTTTTCTAAAGCAGCATTTGCTAGTTGTTCATTTGTGCTTTTGTAGCTGTGAAGATTCTTGAGAAGACTCAGATCATTTCGTGGAGCACTTGCTGCGCAGGGTGCTGAAAACCAATGCTTAATATAAATTGAAACAGAAAACCAACAAATTTCTTTTAGATTTCTTTCTTCTATTGCTGTTATTTTGAACTGACTTTTGAACATAAAGATTTTCATCGAATAAATGACTTTCGCCATCCAACGGGCTCTATGATAAGCCCCAGGCTTCCTGAATTTTATTCCAGTCGTTGGAGTACCGCCAAGCAAGATGATTGTCAGTTCCAATAACTCTCTGTAATCGTCGCGAGGTTGATCTTCATTGATTTTTCTTGCTGCAAAGTTGATGATTTCTTCTTTTTCCTTTCGTGGATAATTTTCTAATTTATCGTATGAAGTTAGATTAATCTTATTCCAGTTTGTTTTGAATCTTTTGAATAACTGAATGTCAGGGCCTGATGAAGCCTGTAATGCAGGGGATACCACTGCTTCCAACATGATTTCAAGGATATGGTGTCGACAAGGACACCACAACAAATCTTTCTCCATTTTCTGTTCAATTAGGACACAAGCTCCGTTTTTACGACCTGTGCTCGATGCAGTTGTATCGAAACACATGCCTTTTACCTTATCTATTAGATTCCAATCAATGATCGCCTGATGTACTGCATTTGCAGTATCCTTTCCTGTGCCATGATCTATTTTTGGCACTCCAAGTAGTTGATCTTCTCCACTGCCAGAGATTAGGACTGGCAACCGATCAACAACCTCATTCCCAGTAATGTCTTCGAGGAGTTTGCCATCCCAATGAACAATCAAGGGTTTGTCAGCTTGAAATTCTTCTTTCAAGTTTTCACTGAACTTCTTTCTTGATTTCTGTCTTGCCCTGCGAATCGATGAGTAGCTAACATTGTAATTATCTGGATCTTTTCCAACATTTGCGATCGTTGGAATAATTATTAAAGAGGCTGATCGGTCGCTGATCTTAGCAACATCCAATGAGGAAAGCAGATTTTCATTCATAATCTTGAATTTTTTTCTTGGAAGGCCTCTTTTGGATGTTGAGGGCTGTTCCAGATGTGCTTCTTCTTCCGTAGATGCAGGTGAATCACTGCAGGAACTGCTGCTGCTTGCAAGAACAACTGTTTCATCAAATGCACTTGATTCACGTAACCTTTTCTTATCCATTTTTTCATGTCTCTTCGCAGCTTCCTTTCGACGTTTTTCTTCATCCTTATCAACTGCCATCATTTTACCCTTTCGACCTTCCCTTTGTAGCCGTAGAAACTCTTTATCTTCTTCGATAGTTATTAACTCGTTAGCATTTGCATGCGCAATATCAAAGAGTCCATCCAATTTTTCTTTCCATGTATTCTCTTTCTCTATTGAAAACTTCGATTTTTTTCCTTTGCTCTTCTTCAGCCCTTGCCACTCATCATACAGTTTATTTAATTTCTTCACAACATTACATTTCTGGGGTTGGTTATTCCTGCTCTCTGCCACACTTCCAATACATCATTAACGGTTGAAGTTAATGCTTCTCTGACGGTTTCATTCTTGACATGTTTATAATTCATGAATAAGGAAATTACTTCTTTCTTTGATGGAAGCTTACTTTGATTCAATTTATCTATTTGTTGACCGATCAGCCAGATATCTGTTGAGCTTCTTGATCTCATTTCCGTCACAATTAAGATACAGGAAATAGAAGAGAAATTGAGGCGGAGAGACTCACTGATATAGCACCTCTCCCGGACACTGCCACAAGCACACTGCGATACCGATTTCCTTGAACGCTGTTTGCTGTTTGCTCATATACGCATCACCTACCACTCTGCCTGCAGCAAACCTGCACAAAACCTGCAACCTGCAACAAACCTGCAACAAAAATAAGAACAAATTCAAAAAATTTGATTTTACTCTAATTTTTTGTAATTTTCAAATTTTCAATTGGCGGGCGCGACCTCTGGATGTTATTTGTTTGACCTAGAATTTCTCACAGGGTGTTTTTGTGACAAATTGGAACAAATGAGGGGGTATCCCTAAATAACAAAATAAAATAATATAATAATAATAATAAATAATAATAATAATAATAATAATAATATAATAATAAATAATATAATAATAATAATAATAAAAAATAAAAATAAATAATATAATAATAAAATTAAATAATAATAATAATAATAATAACAATAATAAATAAAATAATAATAATTAAATAAATAAATAATAATAATTTATTTAATTTATTTAATTTATAATAATAATAAATAATAATAATAATAATAATTTATTATTTAATTTATTATTTATTATTTTAATTTATTATTTGGACATGTATCCATATTTTTCTCGTTTCTTTTTTTCTTTTCTGGTTTTAATTTATACAGTTTGGTGCTACTATAGTATGCGGTCTACCTACGATTCAGCGGTCTACCTTTTAATTATAGCTTCTTATCTTGTTTACTAATTGCTTGTTTACATCCCAATGTCAATTGTCGTTGACAATTGGTTAGGTTTAGTTATGCTATTTTCGTTAGTTTTAACGAAAATATCATGACTAAACCTAACCAATCGTAGGTAGACCGCATACTATAGTCGCACCCACAATTTTCTGTTACTTATTTTTCTTTTTTTTTACTTTTTTTTTTTACATTAATATTAATGTACCAGATATGTATCTTCTCAAAGTATTGAGTTAAAACTTTGTGAAAAGCTTAAAATATGATAATTCTTAGTAATCTCAGTATACAACGTTCACAGGAAAAACACGAAACCAGCGAGAATGTAACATGAATCGTCATTCTCTCTCTCTGGCTGTGCATGCATTTTTATAACTTTGTATTGGGGTGTATACTAAGGAGAGAATTTTTGGGAAAGAGTTGATAGGTGTGGTTCGTGGCATACGAGGAAGGATTCAGTTTTTTCTATTGGAAATCTATTAATGTTGGCCAATATATTTATTTATATATATATATCTTAGGGACATACTGATACATCAGTAAATAATTATATACCAGGTGTCCCAAAAAATGAGTGCACTACGCTAAAAAAAAAAGGCCCTAAGCACAAAGACAAACGCAATAGGCACGTAAAACATAGGAGTTTATTAATCTCAATTACAAAACATGTTCACTGTAATCGCCATTTTTTTCTAACACAAAATTCAACCTCACACAAGTGTTTAGTAAAATTTTTCGAAATAGCTCAGCTGGGATGTTGTTGATTACCTCACAGACTTTGGTCTTTAAGACTACAAGTGTCTTGGATTTGGTGGAACAGAGCCTTTCTTTTATATAACCCCACACAAAAAAGTCAAGGGGTGTGAGGTTAGATAAGTATGGGGACCATCCCACTGGTTCATAAAGGGCGATTAGTCGCCAGAAAAAAATGCTTCCTCAAAAAGGTGTGAGTTTCACAAGCAGTGAGTGGAGGTTCTCCATCCTGCTGAAACCACTGTGAATCTTGGGTAATGCAGTTACTTTTTTTACGGGGCAAACTAATTAATTGTGATAAATAAAAATTTCGTAGCATCTGACGATATGTTTTTCAAACATATCGTGACTGTTACTCTTTTCCAGTTTTATTCTCAAAGAAGTAGAGACCTACATCATAACACACAACAGCTCTATTGGAACGCCAGCATGATTTCCCCACTAACGCAAGTTCTGGTAATTAATCTCCCTAGATAGATTTACATAGTGCAGTGGATGTGTTTAAAAAAACTCAGGATCTTCTCGCTTTGCTAACATTCACGTTGCGAATTCATTCGTATTTGTTTTTGAACATTAGTCAGTGAAGCTTGTGAATGAATGTAGGGAAAAAGGTTTAATTCGGTACGAAGTATACGCTGCACAGATGTTCGTGAAATACCTACTTCTGCTGACAAACCCTGAACTGACTTCATGAACCATATTTATGTGTTGCACAGTTCTTGTGGATCGTCGTAGATCTACCCTCAGGTAGATTGCTCACATTTACTTTTGTTTAAAATTTCTAACAATTTGTGATATTGTCTTTCTATCGGATGGATCTATGCAAAAGTTCCTCTACATCTACGTCACAGAATTTGTCACATGAAACCACTCAACGCTCTTGATTTTCTGTTCCAGCTGCAAACGCGGCATCACTGTTTGAGGGTTCAGCCATATTGTTCCGTGCAGATAGTTCCTTCAGGAGGCTTAATTAGACAGTTTTCTTTAAAGGCTATAGCTTAGTTTGGCTTTTTATGGCCTCACTAGGCTATAGTTATTGGGAGCACTATCGTCTCTTCCTAATTTTGTAGAAATTTGGAAAAGTTTTTGCTTAAGTATTAAATAGTAAAAGATCTTGTTTAGTACGCAATATTTATTAGTTATTAAGTAATGAAAGTTCAGAAATGTATAGGAATATGCATATAGATATAAACAGAATAAAACCCCCAATCTATTACCTCTCTTGAGAAGAAACTGCATACACAGTATATATACACACCTTACCTTACCTTTTGAACCTTATGTTGTTTCGTGCGTTGGTCTCTCTTCACACGGAGGTCAAGCCTCTAAAAGCCTATATATATATATATGTTAACTCCCTCTGTCTATGGCCTTCGGCGGTTCGAAGTTGACGGGGTTTCTGGTTAGGTGGCAGCAACGGATTTGTTACTCTGGAGTAGCTGGTATCGTACAGGGAATCGTAGTAATTTCTCTTATACTACTTTCCGATTCTTCTTATAGGGGATCGGAGGATTCTGTGAAGCTTACTAAATTCTCTAAGGGTTCTCCGATCCCTCTTGTAGCGTATCGGGAGATTACTTTTCTCTATTTTAAGATTAAGTTCTCTGAAGGAAGCAAGGCTCGAAGGAGAAGGCAAAGATATTCTCTT
>JAJOZX010000498.1:525000-560000 GCA_023014485.1 Bathynomus jamesi
GGTCCAGTTGATGTTCTTCTCGAGTACAGTATGAGAACAGCTTTTCGTGTGGAGTTTCATTCATTGAGGTGCAGAGTGCAGAGAGAATAGATTCGTGAAGCATTTTATCAGGTTACAGCACTCGCATTGCGCAGGGATATGTGAAGCGAGAGTGTTGGTCGATTATTGTTAAAATATATGAGTTAGATTCAGAGCTTGTCGGTAGAGGGCCTTTGAAGTCGATGTTAATCCTCTCAAATGAGGATGTCGCTTTTATTAGTTTTTTCTCAGGTGGCTTGTAAAATTGAGGCTTGCATTTCAGGCAAGTCGAGCAATCCGCAGTGACGCGACGAACCTCGTCTACAGAATAAGGTAAATTCTTGGAGCGGATAAAATGGAGCATTCTGCGGACACTGGGGTAGATGAGAGAACCGTGTAGATGCTCCAAGGACTGGTAGAATGTAGCTGCGCAATGGGCTCTTGAAAGAGCGTCGGCTGGTAGGTTTTCTCGTCCCGGTCTGAATTTGATAGTATATGAAAACGGGGAAAGTTCCATCTTCCAGCGAAGGATTTTGTCGTTTTTGATTCGGTTAGCGAACTTGTCCAACATGAAGGAGACGCTGCGCTGGTCGGTCATCAAAAAGAAATGACGAGTTAGGAAATGTTTC
Source organism: Bathynomus jamesi (assembly GCA_023014485.1). Taxonomy (NCBI): domain Eukaryota; kingdom Metazoa; phylum Arthropoda; class Malacostraca; order Isopoda; family Cirolanidae; genus Bathynomus; species Bathynomus jamesi. The sequence continues at coordinate 525,648 of JAJOZX010000498.1, forward strand.
CATTTCCGGATGGATTCTATGATCGCGTATGCCTCTTTCTCCAATATGTGATGTCTCTTTTCGGCGTTGTTCAGGGAACGAGAGAAAAAGGCTACTGGACGTCCTTCTTGGGTTAAAGTAGCTGAGATCGCTTCGTTAGATGCATCCGTTTCGATGGCGAACGGAATATCGTCTCGTATGATGTCGACCACAGCTTTGGAGATGTCCTCTTTCAGTTGTGCTATGGCGTCGCGACATTCGGTAGGTAGCGGAAAGTCCGAAACTCCGATTAGTGGCCTGAATTTGTCTGAGTAGCCAGGTATCCATTTAGCGTAATATGCAAAGAGACCTACCAGGCGCTGAAGCGACTTCTTATTGTGCGGTGTTGGGAGCTCACGCAAAGGACGGAAACGTTCCGGGTCCGAACGTAACTTTCCTTGTGATATGGAGTACCCCAGGAGATTTATCGATGCTCTTGCTTGTTGGCTCCGTACATGGTCAAATCGTCAACATAGGCGTACGTGCTCTTTAGATTATGCGACGATATGAGGTCATTCATCGCGCGTTGGAACGCAGCGGCTCCGTTAGTGATGCCCATCGCGATACGTTTGAATTGGTAGAGTTTACCTGCTGCTTGAAAGGCAGTATATGGTCTATCTGATGGGTCGATCGCTACCTGATAATAGGCGTTAGAAAAGTCGATGACGCTAAAGACCCTGTGTTTACAGACTTCATTAACCAGTTCATCAATACGTGGCAATGGGTAGGCGTCTAGTTGCGTGAAGCAGTTAATAGTCCGAGAGAAATCAGTGACCATTCTCCTCTTCTTGGATTCATTTGACGATGTAATCACCACCTGCGCTCGCCACGGAGAGTGACTTGGTTCTATGACGTCTTCCTCTATGAGCCGTTGTATCTCGGTTTCGATAAACTTTTCATCGGTCGGGGTGAAACGCCGTGCTTTGGCGACGATGGGACGACACTCGGGAGTCAAGTTGCTAAACAGTTTCGGAGTCGAGACGGCGATTTGCGCAAGACCACAAATAGTTAACGCGGGGTCTGTTCCTCCGAGGTTTACATTGACGCATTCGTGTAACTTGAGGAATGGCAATCCAATGATTAAGTCTGTGCACAAGTCAGGGATGATAGAGAAAGCGATTGCCTCATGCTTCCGCTGTTCGATGGCAACGTTAGCGACATAGTAGCCCTTGGTTTGAGTAGAGAGTGTACAAGCCGCCATCGAAACGGTGGCTGATTTGTCACGCACATGCAGGTTGAGCAGTGAAGCTATTCTTTGATGTATGAAATTGTACTAGCTGCCAGTATCAATTAGTACTCTGAAAGGATGTCCGTTGATTTCAGCGAGCGTGACCGACGGCGAATTTGTGGTCGCTGCAGAGTAACTGGCAGCTAGTGTTACTGGTGAAGACGATATAGTAGAAGGCGTGATGCGGGGAGGAGTTTTCGAGCGGCAGACCTTAGCCCAGTGACCGAGTTTTCCGCATTTCGGGCATGCAGCTTCTCTGGCGGGAGAGGATGAGCGGGGATGACGTTTCGATCAGCAGAAGAAACACAGCCGCTTTGTGCGTTCACCATCATATCGAATTGCGTCGGCCGCGTCTCCTGGTTCGTGGTGGTAAAGCGGTTCGTGGTTGGTGTCGTCGGTGTCGATGCTTCTATGAGTGGCCGCGACAGATATGGGATTGTATAATTCGGTGTTTAGTTTTGCCTGTTCTACCGTTCTAGCTTGCTGGATTGCGTCATTTAGAGTCAATGTCTTGTTTTCCAGCATCCTAGTACGGATGTCGTTGGAGCGTATTCCCTTGATGAAGGAATCACGAATGAAGGATGACCGATTCTCTTCTGCAGTCAATGGTGTAAAGTTGCAGTCGTTTGCCAGGTTTTTCAGTGATTGGAGGAATTCGTCTATACTCTCTTCGGGGTTTTGATGACGGGTGGATAACACTGTAACACTGATTCTGTTTATATAGAATTTTTTATGTTTTAATATGCATATGTAGGCGCTGAGTCCAAATCTGGCCTTGGTTTGTGTGTATCATCAATGGTTTCAGAGATAATCCATTTTTGATGTTTTACCAGTATAATGTTATTATGGGCGCAGCAATATGAGAATAATCAGGAATTGTTGAGAACAATCCGGATGTTCGTTGACAGGTTATTGCTTTAGATATTTCCCGAAACTTCCACTGTGCTATATAAAGAAGAGCGCAGAGTCTGAGAAGTCAGTAAGTGTGAGCACACAAAGAAAGCAGGTTGTTTGTCTGATGGTTACCAGCACTGAGGTACTGTATTTCTGTGCTTCTCTGTGCTGACGATTTGAGTGTTATCGATCCTTTTTTTATTGCGAACATTATTTCAGTGTTGTGAATACATCTTTTTTCTGGAATCTGTAATCTGTTGCAGATTTAATAACTCTTCTCTCTATATCTGCAGGTTATGATTAATGTAGTACAGTTTGGTAAAGAGAATGGCAACTAGAGCTTGTAAACACTCGCCGGATATATTCTGCTACGTTTGTGGGTATTACATAGGCCCCAAGCAAGTATCGCACAAGATTGTGAAAGGCACCAAGTTCTGGATCGCGTATCGGCTCTATTTTGGTATGCCTATGGGTGACCAAGATAAGCCCTGGGCACCCCATGTGATCTGTGGAAGCTGCCGCTCCACACTTGAAAGGTGGCTGCCGGGAGTACGCAAGGCAATGCCCTTTGCGGTACCCAGAATATGGAGAGAACCAAAGAGCCATCACGACGATTGCTACTACTGCATGGTAGATGTTTTTAAGTACAGGAAAGTTAAAGGAAGGCAGACTCTTCAGTGTCCAAGCATAGCGTCGTCCATAGCTCCTGTACCACATGGCGAAGGTCTTCCAATACCACGTCCACCAGAACAGGTATCTATCCATTACTTTACCTTCTGTATTTACAGACTGTGGGTCATTATGTGTCGATATTTCTTAGTGCTGATGCTCTTCTACATATATAGCTATGCCTATATTTTGTTTCTTTGCTTTGCAGGTTGAAAATGAGGATGCAGCTACCTCATCTGAGATGTCGGCTGGTGAGGACAGTCATGATGAAGAATATACAGTAACTTTCAGTACAAACCCTCACTTTCCAAATCAGAGGGAATTGGACGACTTAATTAGAGATTTGGGTCTGACGAAATCAGGGTCTGAACTTCTGACCTCCAGACTCAAAGAGTGGAATTTGCTTGGAGAAGACTGCAAGAGTACTGTATACCGAAAGCGGCATGAAGAGTTTGCAAGGTTCTACGATGTCAATGGCTCTCTCTGTTATTGCAGCGAGGTTAATGGTCTATTCACAGCTATTGGGTTAACACATATACTCTCAGAGTGACGCCTGTTTATTGACAGTTCAACTCGGAGTTTAAAAGCTGTTCTACTCCACAATGGGAACAAATATCCATCTATACCAGTTGCACATTCTGTTCAAATGAAAGAGGACTATGAAAATGTCAAACAACTGCTCACTCAAATCAGGTATGAACAATGTAACTGGGACGTGATTTCAAAATGATTGGTTTCCTGTTAGGTTTACAAGGAGGGTTACTAAATATTCATGTTTTCTTTGCCTGTGGGATAGCAGGGCTTCAACTGAGCACTATAAAATAGTTCAGTGGCCTCCACGTGAAGGATTGCAACCAGAAAAGTACAATATAATCAGGGAACCTCTTGTGAAGCCTGACATAGTTCTGCTACCACCTCTCCATATTAAGTTGGGTCTAATTAAGCAGTTTGTAACTGCGTTAGATTTTGGAGGGGAAGTTTTCCAACAGATTCGGGTCATGTTCCCTAAACTCTCTGAGGCCAAAGTCAAGGATGGCATCTTTGTAGGACCACAAGTCAAGGCGCTGTTGAATTCAAAGAACCTTGAAGCCAAGATGACTCCGATCGAAAAAGAGGGTTGGTGTGCTTTCCGTGATGTGGTTCGTTGGTTTTTAGGCAACCATAAAGCACCAAACTATAAGGAGTTAGTGTCAAACTTGATTAAGTGCTATGGCAAAATGGGGTACCGTATGTCTTTAAAATTACACTATCTGCATTCACATCTAGATTTTTTTCGTGATAACCTGGGCGATGTGAGTGAAGAACATGGCGAAAGATTCCATCAAGATATTCAAACGATGGAGAAAAGGTACCAGGGCTGTTGGGATGCTTCCATGATGGGAGACTACGTATGGTCGCTGATCAGAAAGGATAAGAATGTTCATACGCGGAAGTCGCGTTCTTCAGTGCATTTTTAAGGAACGCACACTGCATAACGAAGCTTGTTATTCTCTTATCGGTTCTCCTCATGATATATATTATATCCTTTGCACCATTTTGGGTTTGTCAAACAATTTTGGCTCAATAAACATTAATTTCCAATAGTGTTTTTATTTTCAGAAAATATTTATGTTAGCCTTCTTTATATACTTTGCCATATGAAAAGTGTGATAACCTATATTTTTGAAACGGGTGATGATAGAGCAAAACCAATATAATTTTTGGAATCAGCGCCCCGAAATCATTAAGAAACGACAGAAAAATCACAATAAACAGAAATTTTTTCAAATTTTGTTACCCAGTGTCTGGTGTATATCTCGTTAGGTGTTTTGATGTATGGGGCTTTCAACAACTGAATGGCGGATTCGTAAGATGTTCATTCTTGGATTACGTCGGCTACATTTGGAACAAAACTTCGAGTTTGTCTGGAGTAAAAGTAGATATCGTCGACAGGAAATATTCAAATCCTTTAAACCACATTTTTCAGTGCTTAGTACTCTGCGGTGCATTAGGGGCGACATCGAATTTATCTAGACGAATTATCTTCTCAATGGTGGTAGTATTGGCTTAGATAATTTAAGCTGAATAAATTGTAGAGCCAATAAGCAATAAATTCAGAAATCGTTTTAGGCTTTATTCAGCTTAAAACAACATGAAAAGACATTAACATCTGTAAAGAACAAAAACAATAATATAAATATCACATACAGTATACATTACAATGGCAAGTACACAAAAACAATAGGTAGGTGTACAAATAAACATCACATTTCAAATATGATAAACCGGTATACAAATAAACACCACAATATATGTATATATATAATCATATCACAACTGATGTATCTGCTTTTACACATAAAAAAAATTATTTAAAATAATTATATATATTTTGTCGGCATTAAAAACAATAAACAATAAATGGGCTGGGTGCCCGTTTGTTAAATGTAAAAAAATTTGAGGGAATTATCACCCAATTTTGGTGACTAGATCTCTCTCTCTCTCTCTCTCTCTCTCTCTCGCATATATATATATATATATACACACACACGTGATAATTAATGAACCTACAAACAAATCACCAACCACGCATACTATTTTGCGTAAAACGGAAGCGATTGTAAGTATACAGGCTCAAGCCACGCCCAAAGGCGCAACACAACCAACGAGAACACTATGTTCTGAATGTGGGAGGTTACTTCTTACTCTCCCGTCACTTGAAAAGGAGCTATTCTCCCCCATATAAAAGAAGCACCACCATATATGATCCCCACTTTTCTCAGTGTGCAGCTCGCTTGGTTACACTCCACAATGAGTTCTAGCATCTCCAGCGATATTTCTTTGTAAGTGGACTTCGCTCATAGAATACAGAGATTTTTCGTGACATAATTTTGCATTCGTCGATTTATATATGGTGTTATTTTTTGTTTCCCAGGTGACAGTTTTTGTATATTGAAATGCGCTTTTATTTCGTCAGGGGTTGGGGGAAGTCTCGTCAATGAAGAATTAGACAGCTATTTCGCGCCATCTGTTTTTGAAGATGGCGATATGTTGTAAGTAATAATTCGTACAGTGTTTTCAATATATATATTTAAGGTAGGTTGAGTTTCCGCATTTTTCTAGATATCGACTTTGGACTAGTCGAGATAGTCAGGGCTTAATATGATAATAACTGACAAAACATTTCAGATCCCTAGCTTTAACCGTTTTTTGAGGAAACCGTTTCAAAAATCGTCAAAAAATCGTACCGAAAAATATCGCATTTTCGCAATTTTCGCCCGAAAAAACACTATTTTCACAAAAAAATCCTGAAAAAAGTTACAATTTTATTGAAAAAAAGTAAAAAAAACATGTACAGAATCAAATAGACACATTTAGATCCCAAGATCATCATAATTTTCACTGTAAGAGCCCTTAGAAGCAAAGGAAGGCCTCATCTGGCGGCTTAGGGCTTTAGCCAGAATGTGTTTGTGCCTTCATTTCCATAAACAGTATGGGAAGCTTCAGATGTCAGCTTCACGGCCCTTTCAACACTCTGAGAATGTGAAGGCAGATCAGGCAGCTCCAGCTTGGTGCCATTCAGCAATGCTTCTTGAAGCTCCTGATCAGAAAAGTCTTCTGTGAGAGCAGGTTCACAGATGCCACTTTGAGAAAGGTTGATTAGTTCTGACCAGTGGGTAGCTTCAATGTTGATGGCTGTGATCTTCTTCAGCCTCTTCTTGGCTGGCTTCCCACTTCTGAAAGAATAATAATTAATTTATTTTTTATTCCAGTTTAAGATTTAATCCCTATTAGTCTCAGAATTGCTGATTTAAATTAACTTAAATTAAAAAAAAAAAACCGAGTTCTATAAATCCCCATAATCGAATTTTTTTTCAGAAAGAAGGTAAGATTATTTCCATTATCAGAGGGGAAGGGGGGAATTGGGATAAGAAAATGTGAAAAAAAATTCGATTATGGGGATTTATAGAACTCGGGCCTTTTTTTTATTAAATAAATCCCCATAATCAAATTTTTTTTTCACATTTTTTAAATTAATAAATGCTTACCTGATGGACAGAATTTTCTTGAGAGCAGCTTCTCTCACTTCCAAGTCATCAGACTTCATCATGGAGTACAGCACATTCTCGGGCAGCAAGGCAAAAGCATTGTACTTCAGGTTCTTGAAAGCAACACCCTGGATTTCTTCAGACTGCTGCTTGATCCTCTGGATCATGTTGAAGATGTACAGCTGCTGATTGTGGAACTTGCTGTCCCTTTTGATCTCAAACCAACTGACTGCATACACTTCCACAATGAACTTGATGGCCTGGTAAAGCTTATCCTGTAGTTCTGGAGGGTAAGCACCTCTGGTCCACAGACACATCAATCTAATTGCCAAAGTCAACCATCTTGCATGGTTTAATGGTCCAATTTTCCAGGCAGCAAATCTTGGGTTGACTTTGCCCCTGGAAATTCCAAGCACATACTCCAAAAGAAGCCTCTGGTCGCTACTGAGATCATTCAGTGTCTCCTCAGCAAATTCCATGTCATCCAGGGGGCCACTGAGTTTGGTGAATTCCACTTGTGGCAGATCTTGGTAGTCAATTTCACAGAGTTTTCCCAGCGGACCAGTGAAAGCAGTGGGACTTTTGGTACTGCCATCAAGATGCTTGAAAACAGCTCTGAAAGGAAGCTCATTCTGATGGAGTGAACAGCCAATGGTGTGCAATTTCCGCTCAATTTTATTTTCCAGAGCTGTTACAAGGCCTCCCTCCCAGCCAGTGTTTGTATTTGTGTTGTCAAGGAGGACAGCTTTCAGGGTATGAACACTGTTAAACTCCTCCAAGACACTAGCAACTTCTTCACCAAGAAGAACTCCAGTCGCACCTTTAATTGGGATGACTCTGTGAGTAAGATATGTTCCACTTTCAGTTCCCGGCTCCTTTGTGAAAGTCAAATGGTGCTCTTGTCCCTTTCCTTTCTTCAGCTTAGTCTCCCCATTTTCATCCTTAACTTCTCTGTACAGCAAAGTGTCCTTGTCAACTTTCCCATCAACCCCAATACAGACTAACTTTTCCAGACCCTCATTGTGCTTTTCATCACTTTTCACTTTCATTCTAGCTTTTTCCCTGTCCATTTTCGATTTATCAACTATTATCTGTTTCACATCAAGGCCAGGCTTAAGCAGGTCCATAGCTTGTAAGTCCAAGAGGAAGGCATTAGCAAGACTTGCCCCAAGATTGGAAGAAACATCACCACTGATCAGTTCCATGGCATATCTGGGGGTTTCCAAAAAGCTGTAACCTACACTTGGGTGCCTCCTTGGTTTGAACTCTTCAGCTGAAATGAAAATAAAAAATAAATTACTAAAGCGAAAATGGGGGAAAATAGGGGAAAAAGTAGGGAAAAATATGGGTAAAAATCGACGAAAATGGGCGGAAATAAGAATAAATTACTTAAACGAAAATGGGGGAAAAAAGTGGGGAAATAGGGGGAAAAAAATGGGCAAAAATTCAGGTAAAAGGTCGGCGAAAATGGGCGAAAAAAAGAATAAATTACTAAAGCGAAAATGGGGGAAATAGGGACAAAAAGTAGGGATAAATTTGGGTAAAAATGGGATAAGATATTAAGATATAAGAAAAAAATATATTACCTCTCCTGATTCTCCTGAGCTGGATTCAAAAGAAATATCTTGTGAAGGTGTGGAGGCAAAAGTGGCCAAATCCACTTCCTGCTGCTGTTGAATCTGGCTCTGTAATCTTTCTGCTTCAGCTGCAGCCCTCTCGTCTCTCTTCACAGCAGCTTTATCCACAGGTCCCAGCTGGAAAGAGCCCTTGGGTCCTATTTTGGCCCTCGGATCTCTCAAGTATTCCCTCTCCTCTACTGGAACCTGAAATATTAAAGTATATTAAATAGCGGATCTAAAATAAGAGATAAAATCCTGAAAAAAAATTGATTATTAATTTCTATTACCACGGGGGGGGGAGATTACAGGAGGAAAATGCGAATATTTTCCTTCCATTTAAAAGGCACCTAATGGCATTAAGTTAGGCCAGTTAAAAGTTAAAAAAATAATAGCATTACCTTCTTACTGGGAGGAGAAGTGCAGATTATGTGCTGTGTTTGACAATTTTCTTTCTTGCACTCCACAGCATTGTCATCACAGGGACGAACAGGTAGCTTATAGGTGCAAGCAGAAATGTTAAAAAGTTTATCCAGCTTTTCTTCCAGATTCTGCTCCTGGACTGTAGAAAGAGATTTCCTGTTTATCTCTTTTGCTTTCTTGAAGCACACTTTATCCACCAATTTCACTACATAATATTCCTCATACAGGGGCAGCCGCGGGTTCACTGCCTGCCAGATCTCAATCACATCCTTTGCTATCATTTTAGCAATATCATAGTCTTTCAAGTCCGGGTGGCTGTTTTGGAGGAAATAACTGTACTGAATAACTTGGCGGAGGGTAGGAGGCTCTGTTTTATCCAAAGGGGAAGGCTGGCCACTGAATTTTTTGGCACTATCACTTCGAGTTAACACTGCAGACTTCCGTTTTTTACCCATTTTTATGAAATATCTGAAAATAAACACAATTAAATGAACGCATCATAAAATAACTTAATTTAATACACATTTTATAGGTAAATATCATTAAAAAATACAAAATAATACACTAATAAACATCTATAATGCATTTACAATAAGTTTCAAGCATCGTTTTGTTAAAAAAGCCGAATTTTAATTGATTATTTTGATGAAATAAGGTCCGATATTTTGTTTGTTTACATTGCGCGAATGCCGCGCGCGCGATTTTACGCGTAAAATTCGGCAATTTTACAACTTAAAAATAATTAACAATCCTCAAAAAATACAATCATTTTCACAAATATGAGTTGGTGCAACGTTTTTTATACATTAATACAGTGGTTCTTAACCTTTTTACTACCATGCCCCCTCTAGGAATTGGTCCTTCCCTCCACGCCCCCCTTCAATCAAAATAACATTCTCAATAACTTCTCAATATTAGCCCATGCTCTCGTTAAGAGAATAACAAATACAATTAGAGAAATTCCTGTTTCTAGGGGGGCGCGCCCCCCAGGTTAAGAACCACTGCATTAATACCTTTCTAGCTAGACTAGTCCAAGATGACAGTTCCAAAATCAACCTACCCTAATATATATATATATATATATATATATATATATATATATATATATATATATATACGGAAACAATTGCACGCTTCTTACTTCGCAAGAAATTATCGGAGTCATCGACACTTATTATGCAGCCGGCTCTAGGTCTAAGGCGGTGCGACAATCCGTACCACAGCTTTCATTTTAGCACTTAAAATATATATCAGGGTATGATCGAATAACCTCCAAGATTAACTAGTTAACTTAATTTGAAGGGAATAATTTTTTTTAAAGTAATGGCGATGAGATGAAGCGTTTTGCAGAAGCGTTCCGGAACGGTGTTGAGGAAATCCAGCTTAGTGCCAATGAATTGGAAGAGGGTGAAGGGCCAGAAATTTTACAAAACGCTCGACACTTCTGTAGAAAACTACAAAGCGAATGCGAATTAATTGCAGAAATAATGTTAGTTTTTCCATATTAGCCGAATAGGATAAGAATAACATTGGTTATATTTTGATATTTTATTACATTTCAAAATATTTACAGAACATAATACCCATCTTCAAACGTTACACAAATTAATATTAGATGGAATATTTTATAAACTTACACAATATAATACTAAAAGCTATACAGCACACGGTGCATATTTGGAACAAATTAAAATAATTAATTGCCGAAAATACTTGTCGTTACAATTATATACACACATACACACATATAAAACTTCACACATTACACCGGGTGACTGCAAAAGGGAACCGCTTTTTTAGCTGTACACACACCATTTCATCATTAGCTTTAGAGTTACACAAGTCGAATAATTATAGAAAATCTGTAAATTTCCCTCCACGAGTCATATGCATGAGGAAATACAAGCAGAAATACATTGTTGTACAAACTCTGGAAACGATAAGGATTCCAAACTATTTGTGAAATTTGCAGTTGTTCGAGAAATTTTACAATAATAGCATCATTCCATGGATGTCCACCTTGGGGATTAAAGTAGTACATTCGTCCCTATTTTTAAAATAGACGTCTATTCAATGGAGCCCTTCTCCACTGCTAACATCTGTATTCATGATAAGTGCGTCACAGTCTCTCATGGCTGGAAGTTTCACCGTTTCATTCTTCGCAAACACGGCGATACATTTGTCACGCGTGAATTGGTCACTATTCATCACTCTCTGGAGTGTAACCGTGGCCATTTTTAAAAGTCTATCACTACGCCCCTCAACCTGGCAACTTCGATTAAAGCCTGCAACTCAAGGTAAACTAATACGCTAATAGGCGCGACTAGCAGCTTGTTGAACTTTAATCTGAGTGAGATATTGCTGCAATACTGGGGGCTTGTGTGTGTGTGTGCTTATACTCCTACTGAAGTCCGGTGAGAGATCAAACGGGTACAAGTTCGAACTCTGGACGAATTCATTTTGCGTTACACCGGTTCCTAAACCGTCGCAACCACCGACGCTATGCGTAAGGTTGTTATAACCTCTCGAACAAAGTGGAAACTTACCATCTGTAGAATAACTCGTTTCCAATGTCCCACTTAAAGCTACCCATTGACATATAAAGTTTCATTTTAAAGGCCGAAATTTTTCGAATTTAAATGCAGATTTTTGATATTTTCCATTCACAGAAGCGTGCTCCTGCATTCCAATTAATATATTTTAGGCAGAACTCCAAGAGCAACATTTTCTATCTGCTTGGATGTTAAATCTGAAGAGACTAAAAACCTTACACTGAACTCTTTTAATTGGATATTTCACTGTTGCATGTGGTAAATTTTTCTCAATTTCCATCTGTTTAGCAAAGCTTTACTTCACACGACGTACGCGGAGATATGTCTCCATAATATGAATTACTACAAGCTCAGCACCCAGGTTTAAACAAATCTCAGGGCTTGTACGGGTGAGTTTTAATTTCATATCAACCCCATTCACAAGCAACTTCTGGGACGTGAAATCTGTGTGCAACACTTCATAGCAGTCGTAAATCTTCTTTTTAGTTTTTTAAACTTACTCTTTATACTACTTTTATCTTTAGCCTGATAATAACCTTCGCCAGTTAAAAATGTCCTTCACCTCTTTCGAAAAGTTGAGTACATTTTCCAGATAGGATCGTAGGTGACAGTAGCCAGACCCTCCGAGATGTTGACCTGATTTAAATATACGTCACACTGGCTGAATATGGTGCATAGAAAGTTTCTCTCTTGTTATACGACGTGGTCGTTTTCGCAATCCTTACCATCTGAATGCGCTATTCGTAGTTTAGTGTACATGTGCACACAGCACAGTGAGGTCGGGATCACGAATTCTATAGGAGCACTGGATGAGCTAATAGTGTTTAGCGGGGTAACTGTAATAAAGTCGCTATGTTCTATAGATGTTTGTGTAGGAGGGATATGAAAGAGGGCCAGCTCCGATTTACAACAGTGCGAACTACACGAGCGCAACGTTCTTAGCTTATATCACTTAAAAATGTGGTCAACCATAGGTTTCATGCGCTTCGATCATTTTTTTTAATGTCCTTTTGCGTTTAACGCCACGAGTTGGTAACTCTTTCTTCTTCTTCCTCCATACAGTGCGCTTCTTCATCCGGTTTTTATTTCCGCCGCCACGTAATTTTCTCTGTATCTTTAAAAATTTCGTCCCGTGTACGTTTTAAATGTTTTTTGAGAGCTTCTTTAGGCTTAGTCCCTGACATTATGCCTTCTATCGTGTTTAGACCTGACTGTGACCTTCCTGCCGAGATATCTGGCGCCACTCTTTAGCAAGGGTACAGCCGTACGCAGTATAGTTGACAAAAATTGACTCAAACCCGCTCCCGTGCTGATATCTCACCCCTCGGTAGACTGCGAGCGGCCTTTAGGTCATTCTATCGCAGTACGACGGAAGTGAAGCTTCACTGTTAAGGTCCCGACACCGAATGGAAACTTCTTCCACTCAATCGTTCTTATATATATTGAGATACTGGTTAGTAGGGTAGTTGCGACTTTGACATAATGAGGCTTGTCGTAGGTAACGCACAAACTCTTTCCTCTATGATTGGGAATGTGGGCGATGCGCAGCAGTTGCGCCTGGGTATCCCCAACAAACTGATGCTCCACGATATTGCTGTAAATATAGCACATATCCGTCCGGGGGAGGGTCTCCATCGTTCAGTTTCTCAAATTTTAGCCGATACAATAAACTGCACAAGTCATGCTGTGACTCGTGAAAAGTAACTCTTTGGGAGGCTCGTCCAGATCTAACCTAGGTTATAATTTTGAACAGTGCTCTGTCTTTAATATTTCTGTTGGCTTCGATTTTAGCATCAGAGTATGTACCGGGGTATCTTTGTTTACAATTTCATATACTAAATCAGACGTAAGATTTGAACTCTTTAGACTCCCATTTAGGTCTCTCACAATATTCACGGTTGTGTCATAATGACCTTGTCCTAGTGTTACTTCTGTAGTGTAGTACTGGGCCTCCCAACTCCGGGCGGAACGCATAGTACCGTCCCGAGTTACTCCCGCTTTTTCACACTCATCACGGTTTCTAAGAATCATAAAAACGGGCTCTTTCTTGTCAATACTTAAAATGTTGATGGCCAGTTGAAATTATAAAGTTATAAAGTTAAATTATAAAGTTAAACAGGGTATTGTTAGGATGTACAGAGAGAGAGGCAGGGGACGTGAGTGTAACGTTGAAGTGGTTAGGCGCCATGTTGTATATTATTTAAGCTTCATTATTGCATCAACTTTAATATAGGTGTTGAAGCTTTCTGGGTAACCTAGCCATTTTATCAGGTATCTTCTTCTCTTTCCTGAACCTTTGCGTCCTAAATTTTTTTCAATTTTAAACACTCTTTTTCCTAAATTAAATGTCACTTTCTGTAACTCCTCACCATAACAGCCTGCTGCAATTTCTTACCCATTCAAATCTTCAACGTAATACATCATCACCTTGTCTTTAGGCCTCATAAATCCAACTTTAAAAATCTCACGTGTCCAGCCTTGCTGAAATCCCTTCGCGAATTTATTCCCCGAACGCGACAGTCTTACATAATCATTGATTTTGAAAAGCACAGAGCGTGGTGGTGCTCTACGACTATCTTTTCTCACCTCACGCTCTGTATGCGCACCTCTTTTTAAAATTTCGTTAGGTGATGTGCCAATCATTCGGTGATGTGAACGATTGTATGATGAAGTCAGCGACTCCAGAATGTTTATATCTGTATGTGTTTTTATGTGTGAAATAGCGATGCATGCGTTCCTTTGTGGTACGCTGAACTCTTTCGGTTAAAGATGCCTTATGTATAGAATTGCTAGTATAATAACTGATACTGAACTCTGCCAACATGTTCTGAAAAGCTTGGCCTAAAAATTATTTTCCCATGTCCGTACAAAAATAGCCAGGAATCCTGTTTTCCTTCAACATCAGCGCTTTTGCGGATTTTGCAACTGTTTCAGGCGATTTATTTTTCAGGCGAATTAGCCACAAACGAATTAGCCACAAATATCTAGAGAATGCATCTATCATGAATAGGATGTATCGGAAGCCGCCATTATACACCGAATACCTTTGCATGTCTGTTAAATCCGCTTGCCAAATAGAATCAATCAATGCGGCTACTGTCTTGGCAGTTTTAAACCTTCTTCTCACCGGTTTATGAAGTGTATAAGCGTCATGCTCACGCAGAAACCTCTCAACCACTTTTTTTCTATTCCCTCATTATAAACGCCTCTGTTCAGTCTATTATCACTCCCGTAGGAGGCAGGATTAGAAATGTCATAATACCTTTTTCTTAATATGTTAGCCATTTGCGGAATTTAGAGGAGCGCGGGTAGGGTTGCGCGTTGCTGCTTCGTCTCTTCTTCCTCTTCAGAGATGTTACCGCTAGAGGCGAAGGCGTGTTTAGCTGTGGTACATGCGTTGCCTGCCCCAACTCTTTTAACCTGTTCTTGTTACCTATTAATGTTTTTGGGATGTTTATTTGCTGTAGTCTAGCTTTAATATGGTCCCATTCTACTGGTGATGGTTTATCCCACTTTCTCACCAAACATGTACGATATCAATGATGTTCGAACCCTGTACCTATGACCCTTCAACAACAACAACCTCCCCTGTATCGATGTTTCGTGGTTCAAACGATGCAATGTAATATGTTGTAGGGTTAAACTGTACTAAAGAGCACACATATCTGAAGTGAAAGATTCGACGTTTGAAGAAGTGAAACAAAGGATCTGGGTTGCGAACCTTATTAATGATTGGTATGACAGGGGATATTATACTATGTTGCATCTCACTAAGTACGCGTATACTGTGGCGGGGAATGTAAATCTTGTGAGGATGGACAGTTTAAAGTATTTCTACCACTTCATCCATGTATATGATGATGAGGTGCGCAGCGAAATTGTAGCTAAAGGTTTATGCGAAGGTTTAGTAGAGTTTAGGGACGAGTATCGTTTGTCCAGCAAAAAGGCCAGGTATGGATACATGTTTCTCTCAAATAGATCGCCAGAGTGCTAATAAATTTTATATGTGCATAGTTCTTACTTGATAAGGTACAATGGTGAATACATTTACCCCTGAACGTTGTAGAAGATGTATGATGCGCATTCCAGGAAGTGTGTGATAAATCATTAAAACAGATGTTACTTCATGTATCGCAGACAAAAAAATTCTCTAAACACCTAGCCAGTATAATCGGTCGGGGGTTTAAATATTAGGATGATTTACCATTGCGCATCGAGTCTTTCATGTTGGAACAATCTCGTACACGAATCTGCATTACTAACGCTTGGCGTTAGTAATGCAGTGACTCATACCCATCCGACGCCTCCCGCCTCCCCACCTGCTCCACACGACCCCGTCGAGTCAAATAGCACACCGGCGGCTCATAGCCACCTCAGAGTCTGATCTGACTGGACGTTCTCTCCTCACAGGATCACTAGAAAGCTATTAAAAAATTGGAGCTTCCGTTGAGCAGCATCCTCATTGCAGAGTACGACGTGTCCGTGTTGAAGTCTGTGCGTGTATTCAGGCGTAATACCGGTGCTATTAATTATGTACTTGAAACGAAATGTAGACAATCAAACTCTTGTAAACGGAACGTTATTTAAGTGTTGAAGAGATGAACAGAATCTTCGTGGTGGTTAAGAAGTATGTGTGGACGATTATAAAATACCTGTAGGTGTATATACAAAAAAAGAACAGATTAGCGATGACCCATCATACGCCATTATTTGCACGCTGTGCATAAATCGTGATACAAACCAACCATGCGTTGATGTACAGTTGATGTGGGAGAATGCTGCTGACAATAACGCAGACAATAACGCCTTATCTCGACAGAATGTTTGAAGTCGTCGGTTTCCGTAAACTGAAACCTATATTAGACACACGTGTTGCTGATTTGCGCTATTTTGACACGGTGCTTGAATACACCTACACTGCTCTGCTCGACGATTTTACTAAGTGTAACAATGAACAAGGTGAGAATGGTTTGGAACTGGATACATATTTAGAAGGTACAGACTGCTCCAAATATCACGAACTTTGGTACAAAGGACTAGAACGGTACAGAGATGAACTCACCTCACCTTCACTGTTCACCCTGAAGAATTATTTCTTTATATAAGACGCAGTTGTCTGCACGATTTAGAAACACTTCATTTGCCGATATGAATTGTGAAGATGATTTTACAGTTGAAAAAGTCAGCGCTGAAAGAATAAATGCACGTTTGGAAAGGAGTGTTTATAAACTTGAATTTAATGATGTTGTAGTAAACGTTGTTGTCTTTGTGCGTGCTTTTGGCTGTATTCTATCGATGTTTAAAGAGTGTGATAGTTTGACTTCCAGTTGTAAAGTGGGTACAAAAGTAGTGTGAAGCGAGTTGAAAGCCCTTTATACTGAATATAAACACCCGCATGATTTGAGTGGTAAGTTATGTTAAATCGCATTTATTGTGTAGTACAAAGCAATGAGGATGTAAATGTGGACTCGATTACTTGTGAGTTTACCATTTATTTAAACGTGGTAGAAACTACCTTAAAGGATGTATTTCCATTTTCCTATTTTTTATGCGTATAATAATATATATACTCTATATGTGTTGTGTATTCTGAGTTTGTTGTATATAGAATTCTTCTGTACTAGCTGTATTATTTTTTGTTTTGATGAGTATATATTCTACGTCAAAGAACTCCATTTTGTATTTTTCCTATTTTTGCTTCTAATTTATATACAATTCTTTTACTGGTTGTTATTTTTATGTTTGATATAAACATATGTGATAAATAAACCATGTATGTATTATCCCTGTTTTGCACCTAATGTATATACATATTTACCGAATGTATTTCATGAATGATATATATTAAATAGACAGAACGATGTAGTTGTGGCTTATTTTCCTTTACACCATATAAACAAATATTAATGGAAATGACGAGTGTGCATATATATATATCAGGTCATCCCATAAGTAATGTTTTTTAGATCGGAATTTGAAGGACAAAAAAATAAAACTGAAACTTTTTAATCTAGTATATATTTTCCATCGGAATCAATGATACTCTGCCAACGTCCTACAAGCTTTTCAATGCCATGTTTATAAAATTCAGGCGGTTTTGAGGCAAAAAACGTACAAAGACTGGTGTGCAGATCATCTAAAGAAGTATACTGTTTCTCGTCAAGATAGTTTTGCAGACTCCTGAAGAGATGATAATCCGAAGGCGCAAGATCTGGAGAATATGGAGGATGTGGAAGTTTTTCCCACCCAAGCTCCTCAATTTTTGCAGAAGTGTCTCTTTTCTTTTAGTGCAGTGTTCAATCGATCCAGTTGTTGACAGTAGACTTGAGCGGTGATTGTTTGGTTGTGTGGTAAGGTTTCAAAGTGTATTACACCACCTTTATCCCACCAAACACTAAGCAACACCTTCCGAGAGTGAAGATTTGGTTTTGGCTGAGGTGTCGCTGGTTCTCCGACACAAACTCACTGTCGACGGCGCTTAACATTCTGGTACAGTATCCACTTTTCATCACCAGTCACTAAACGGTGCAAAAACGGATCTTGGAGTTCACGGGAATGAAGAGCTGTGCTAATGTTTAACCGCACCCTCAGATTGTCGACCGACAATTCATGTGGCACCCATTTTCCTAATTTAGGCACTTTCCCGAGTTGTTGCAAATGTCGATGGATGGTGGACGGGGATGAATTGAGTTTCTGGGCCAATTCTTCGACAGTTGTTGAACAGTCTTTTTCAAGTGCGGCTAACAGCAGGTCATCATCAAACTCAGCAGGGCGTCCAGAGCGTGCTGCATCTGTCAAACAGCAGTCACCATTCCTAAACTTTTGAAACCATCTTTGACATTTCCTCACATGCAGAATATCGTTGCCATAAACTTCCTGAATGTTTCGCGTTGCTTCAGTAGCACTATTCCCTTTTTTGAACTCGTAAAACATTATATGCCTGATATGCTCTTCTGATACCGCCATGTTTATGAGGGGTTCACATAAAGCAAAACACACGTCTTCACTGGTCAAGGTCTGTAAAGTATGTAGCGAAACACGATAGGTCTCCTCTTAGATATAACCTTCGGAAAATTTATGCTTAAACCGAGTAGGACTAGTTTAAACTTAATCTATCGTGAAAAACGACATTACTTATGGGCTGACTTGAGATATATATATATATATATATATATATATAATATATATATATAAAAGATACAGTGTGTGTGTGGGTGGAGGCGCCTGGTGTATTCTCTAGCTGTTTTTCGACTGACGGGGGTTCGTTATCCGAAAGGTTGGCTACATTTTGCTTTAAAAATTTGTTGTGATTGGTGGTGCTACTCCATTTAGCTTATATATGTATACAGAAGTCACTAAACTAAGGCGACTGGCTGCTTACCCTCTAAAAAAAACTGTATGACAGCCGATTACGCCATACGATTGGTTGGATCTTATGCCAAATGGTTGTGATGCTAAACCCCTCCAGGATGACTTGAAAGATACCATTATGCAATGCGACATGGCCATGAATGGATCTTCTCTCTCTCTCCTTCTTGTGTTTTATTACCCTTGTTAGATTAGGTCCCGGTCCGCATACACGTCTCAGTAAAGGTTTTACCTTTTTCTATACAAACCTACATGCATACACACCCACATATACACACACATACAATTCATATATATATAAAATAAGTTTTGTTTTACTTTTTCTAAACATACCTACATGCAAACATGCATACACACCCACATATATACACATACGATTCATATATATATATATAATATATATACTTTTGTAGGCCTGAGCTGCCAAGTTAGGTTACCCTTTCCCCACTCTTCCTCTTGGAAAGCCTAAACCCACTCTCCCCCTTGTTGCATAAACTCCTATCCTTCCCTGGTAGGGTTTAAACCCCCTTGTTGCAATTATTGATCATCTTGCATGCAATTCATTTGCACTCTAACATTTTGCCTTCATACTACTGGCTCCTCTCTTTCAGCTACTTTAAGCAATATTTTTATGGAGCTCTGAGGGGAAGTACATATATAATATTTTAGATTCTTCTGTGATTTACGTGTACATTTACGTGTATGATGTTACTATTTTGCCTACACATTTGGATCATTTTAACATTATATAGACTGAATATTATTTTACCTTCCATAAATTTATTCTTGAAACAAAAAAAAAGAGTCATAGATGATAATTTTGGAGTTTTGGTCAAAAGATAAACTTCAGGTAAACTGACATTCGCAATTTTGTTGTAAAAACGTTTGCAGGAATTCTTACGTGCATTAATTTTCGGCTCACTCCCTGGTTACCAAGAGAGTAGTCTTAATAGGCACGTATCTAAGAGTTTGTAGAATCTGCAGTCCTCATTTTCCAGATTGTGAAATTAATTATATTCAGCAGTCCTTCAATAAATTAGGATACCCTTATAATTTTATTAATAAATCATTTTATTCTGCAAGGAAATTTTATAGCAAGGTTAAAAATGATTTTACTTCATAAAATTCAATTGGTGTTCCTTTCGTATATCGTTCGCCACATGGAAGTTTGGTACAAAATATTTTCTGAGGCGCCATGCACTATATGAAATTTGTTGGGCAATACTATTTGCAGCATGCAAAACAACAACAGTGTTATCTATAAAATTCCATGCCCTGATTGCAATGATATATATATATATATATATATATATATATATATATATATATAT
The DNA here is from genome assembly GCA_023014485.1 of Bathynomus jamesi. NCBI lineage: Eukaryota > Metazoa > Arthropoda > Malacostraca > Isopoda > Cirolanidae > Bathynomus > Bathynomus jamesi. The sequence goes on from JAJOZX010000498.1 coordinate 545,775, forward strand.
ATTATATATACATATATATATATATATACACACCTCATTGCAATGGGGGCATGGAATTTTATAGATGACACTGTTGTTGTTTTGCATGCTGCAAATAGTATTGCCCAACAAATTTCACGTAGTGCACGGCGCCTCAGAAAATATTTTGTAGCAAACTTCCATGTGCGAACGATATATATATATATATATATATTATATATATATATATATATATATATATATATATATACAGGGCTATTGAAAATGATTCACCTGATTTCAAATGAGAATATCTTTTAATGTTACAAATACAGAGTGATTTGTGATACACCAACCAAAGAAAAACTGTCCAAATTTTGTCTCTCACCTCATAAATGCTCTATGTGACTTCCCCTAGTTACACGAGCAACGTCGACACGATAGTCAAATTCCTCCCATACTCGTTCCAGCATGTCCGTTGTCACTGACTCTACGGCAGTAACAATGCGAGTTCGGAGCTAATCCAAAGATGTGGGCAACGGTGGCATGTACACAGTATCCTTAACGTACCCCCAAAGGAAGAAGTCGCGCGGTGTAAGATTTACAGCTCGAAAACTGCAACACACAAAACGCCTTCTGCTGTGCGGACGCCATTTTCACACTGACTGTTTGTTGCTAGGCTAGGCCACGGCGTGACTTTGGAGCCCTCTCGCGGTAATCTTGTAAAACTCGGAGATTTCCTCTTTCATGTGGTGTATGCCCAGTTGATGCTCGGTTGATAGGTACGGAAGTATTCTCAGTTGAAATCGGATGAATCAGTTTGAATAGCCCTGTATATATAGGTGAAACCAACGGTTACAAAAAAATATATCAGCATGAGTATAGTCTTAGGATGGGAGATAATGTATCACCCCTACATTTATATAGAACTAATAACTACCATAATATTGCCTTAAATTTTGGGATTAAACATGAAAAACAGGATACTGATAGAATCTGTACTCAAAAAATACATACAACTTTAACATTCACAAAGGATTGTTTAATATTGATAATGTCACGAATGAAAGTCTTTTAAATGACCAAATGTTTAAAAATGTCTTGGATGATTCTGGTCCTCCCAGATGTTCCTTGGCATTTCATTTACTTCAAATTTTAGTTTTTCTGTGGGCCTGTGAGAAGAAGGGTGTTTTCCTTCAAAAAGCTTTGTCCATGTTTTTAGTTTAATTTTAGATTTAGTTTTATCCTTCTATTAACTTTTTTGAGGTGATTTTCCTTATATACTTTGTGCAGTTATTGCACACACACACACACACACACACACACACACACACACACACACACACACGATGATGAGGTGTTCGTTTATATACGCCTAAACGGCTAGGGTAATCTGCATCGAGTTTAGTATACACTAAGGGAGAACTAGGGAAGGTTTTAGTAATACACCTACCCTCCCAGCAACCCCCCAAGGGTGGGACTGGGAGAGGGGTCCCTAAACGGCTAAGGTAATCTGCGCTAAATTTAGTATAAATGTTAAAGGAGAACCAGGGAAGGTTTTAATAACACTCTTCCCAGTTCCTCCTTAGGTTCCTCCTCCGTGACAATTACCGACCGAATCCCCAACAATTGCATAATTCAGAGTTCTCAACTGCACTTATGCGAAGTTCAACAAATTTTTATCGAAGAAAAAATTATTCACTACTAAGAAACCTGCATTTAATAGGTTTACACGTAAATACCAGGGAAAAATATTCCAAATATAAACGAAAAAATATGACCGCGATATAAAAAAAATAAAAAATTCACGGTATACATTAATACACCTCAGTAGTTAGTGAACACTGAGACAGTGTCCCTTAAAATTTAAAAAACAACGGAATGCCTGGGTTAAACTTGCTCCTTCAGAGACCATAACGGATTCAGGGCCTTGAAAAGCTCGTTAAGGTTTGAGTTATGAACAGTTGTGGCCAATCTCTTAAGTTAGTCCCACGCTGGTTGCCTATAAAGAAAAATCCATGAAGTAAATTCTTTCAAAATTATCCATGTAATTATCTCTCTAACGCCAAGATTATTAAGAAAAAAAAAAAAACTTGTGTAAACATGAAATAAAATTAGTGCAGCACATAGCCTAATAGGCAATATACAGGGTTGGCCAAAAGTCAGGAAACATAGGAACTATGCTTTTCAATGCAAATACAGTATATGATATATGAATATTTGCACTGAAAAGCATAGTTCCCCTGTTTCCTGACTTTCGGCCCACCCTCTACAGGCGATGTAGCCAGCAGTTTACAACATATCCATATAATTTAAAAAAAGTTTTGTCACTTAAGTAATTACAGCAACATTAATAATAAACAGATACTACCAAAATAATTTATCAGTAACAGTATCAAATAATAGAGTGTCAGTAAGAATAATATATAATAATTTCAATCATACCATTCACAGTAGTCAAAACCAATAATGATAACATTAATAATGGTAATAATCTTAATCATACATCAAGTATAGTTACTTAAATGATAATCAGTCAAACACTTTACTAAAATAACAGCAATTCATAGAGCTATAGGGGCAACAGATAAACAACTTACTATATGAGGCAACCGGATAGATTCGACATTACAATTATCACTTGAATCGTAGACTGATAACTAGATCCACCAATAAATGAACTGCATAAAAGCCCTTCACTCCTTGAAAGTTTATAAAACCATAAGCTCTTGTAATTACATCTACGCGATATACAAATTACGTTAATTAAGTAAATAAATTGTTACTCTATAATAAGTTAGTACCCGCTTATAACTAATTAAAGTTTGAAGCGCAAACACCGTTCACTATTTCACTCTTAGACTAAGTAAAATATTTATGCGTAATGCAATGAAAACATTCAAAATTCAAAATTAATAAAATATATTAATGTTTTAAAATTGTTCAAGTACTTAATGTTAGTTAATTACTATTACTGAACGTGTACATTATCTAAAACTGATAGCAATTTTGCCCCAAAAATGAGTCGCGTGGAAAGATACAACATGGTTTTCTACATTGCGTCGAGTCATATTGACCCCACGCTACGAATGAAAGGTTAAACTTCAAACAGTTTTATGCGGGTAACTTCTGGATGACATGCAAATGACAAACTCAAGACTAGATTGAAACCCAAACTATGATATATGCATAGGGTATCCGGATTTGTGCTTGGAAAAACCGGGACAGGGGCGGATCTATGCCCTATAACCTAAAGGCTTATTTTGGAAACACTTTTTAACAGAGTAAATAAATACTATGGAAAAACTATACACGCTTACAACATGGTATCGTATGTGATACCTTTATTTCATAATTAAATATAAATTATTAATTAATTGAATTAAATATCTACAAAATTGCCTCGGGATTGGCGACATAGCCTATTGGGAATGAAAATAATTGCCATACATACATAGAACCCAATATGGAGGCATTGGGCCCACCCAACCACAAGAAAAATTTATTATTTCGTGTTCAAAATTTTCCATTTCCAACTCATGAAAATTACATCGAAAGAAGAGTCAACGAACTTTGCAAATTCGGCAAATACTAAAATACGAAGATTATATTATACTGGCGGCACTCTGAGCTGCTTATGTTACAGCAATCTTCCTATAAGTTCTGAGTGAAATCCTCTTAATATAAAACCTAATAACTATAAAAAGGATAGGCCTATTCCTTCAGGTATTTAAATAGTGACTGCCTATATTAGTTACATCAAATCAACTCTTTGTGTAACTCCATCGTACCACGGCCCTACATCGAAAAAGATCGTCGCGCCCTACATCAAAACAGAAGCGAGGCCCAACGAAATAATAAGGTAAGGGAATTCCTTTCTTTACCATTAAGCAGCGCAAATACCGAAGGCAAATAAACATAAAGAGGTCTTTTGAAGACCTACATATACATAACTCTCTAACGAAAAAAAGTAGAGTTTTGTCATTAACTCTCTATACAACAACTGCATGATAATTTCCAATCGGCTAAGGTTGAAGCCAATTTCAACCATAATCCCCCATAGTTTTTTCACATGGTGGCCCGTGTACATGGGGAACCGATCCCTTTACCTTTACACTAACACAAACCTTACCTTTACACTAACCGTAAACAACGTCTTGTTCATTTAACAGGCTTAATTCACATTAGGTCCTATAAAAAATAAGCCAATTTCAACCTATCCTATTTAGTAGGCCCACTTCACCTTAAGCCTATTTAATAGGTCCTACTCTTCAAACTCAAAACAAAGCCTTGTTCATTTAACAGGCTTAACTCATTTTAGGTCCTCTGAAAATAGGCCAATTTAGTTTAGTAGGCCCACAACATAGCCTATTTAGTAGGCCCACTTTACTTGACCTTAGATAATAGGCCCAACATACTCGTACACTAAAGGCCTACTTCAAACACTACAATTTGAAATTAAAATATGCAAGAAGCCTACCTCACAAAGTAGGCTCTACTCTTTACACTCAAGGCCTATCCTAACTAAAAACACTAAATTTATAATTCAACCTGTGGTGTAGGTTATAAAATTTATTTCAGCAATTTAACTTACTCATAAGACTCATTAACATCACAAAATTAAACTCAGAACTTTAACATAAAAAAATTCAACTCAGAACTGTAACATTACACAGACCTAAAGCAATCGCTCGAACTCAAACCTACACCCACCTAACACACACACATTCTAAGTCCTATTTGACATATAGGCGTAACACATTCTAAGTCCTATTTGACATATTGGCGCAACACATTCTAAGTCCTATTTGACATATAGGCGCAACCTATTCTAAGTCCTATTTGACATATAGGCGCAACCTATTCTAAGTCCTATTTGACATATAGGCGCAACCTATTTTAAGTCCTATTTGACACATAGGCGCAACCTATTTTAAGTCCTATTTCACATATAGGCATAAAACAGACAAGGCTTGATATAAGGGTCTCAAATGCAACATTTGAGGATCTTTACTCAGCCAAATTGGTTAACCTAACACAAAACTCAAAAATAAAACCCTACAACAAAATATACATTTACACACACATACAGTATATAAATATATACATACAACTCCAAGCATCCAATTCTTCTTTTAAAGAAGAATCACTCAACATATTTCATCAACAGACACATACATTCCTTGGAAACAGATTGGATTCCCTCAAAACCCCAAACCTTCCAGACCTACCTGTAGGACACATAACATTTACTCAATCATAACTACGGGTATTGACTTCACTGGAGTGGTGAATTCAAGTTTTGAAGACCAACTGGATTCAGAGAATGCCAAAAAAACACACACACACACACACACACACACACACACTGTACTCTTTCCATGTATCACAAACACAACAACCTGTCTGAACATAACCAAGGATCGGAGAGTAAAGGCTTTTATTGCTGTGCTCTGATTCTGTGCACATAATTTTGTGCCAAAAATTATATGGTTAGACAGTGGCACATACAAACCCAAACTACTCTAAAGGGTTTTATGGCCTACTTTGGCCAGAGCCCAAACTATTCTACTCTAAAGGGTTTTATGGCCTACTTTGGCCATAGCCCAAACTACTCTACTCTAAAGGGTTTTATGGCTACCTTGGCCATAGCCCAAACTATTCAACAAAGGGCTGATGGCCTACCTTGGGCATAGCCCAAATTATTCAAGGAGGGGCTGATTGCCAACCTTGGACATAGCCCAAATTATTCAACAATGGGTTGATGGCCTACCTTGGCCATAGCCCAACCTATTCAACAATGGGTTGATGGCCTACCTTGGTCATAGCCCAAACTATTCAACAAGGGGCTGGTGGCCTACCTTGGCCATAGCCCAATCTATTCAACAAGGGGCTGGTGGTCTCTCTTGGCCATAGGGCAAACTATTACAAGCGTCTCGTTGCCTCCCTTGGTCAGAGACCAAACTATTACAAGGGTCTTGAGGCCTCCCTTGGCCAGACCAAACTTTCACAAGGGTCTCATGGCCTCTCTTGGCCATGGGCCAATAGGGCATATCATACTCTGGGTTCAGGGTTGAAATTTTGGAAAAAACAAAGTGGCTAATATGTATTCCTATGTAAAAATTAATTCTAAGATGGGTTTATTATTTGCAACTTTTCCGAAAAATCTCAGTTTCATGGTCAAAATCGCGATTTTCTGATTTGAAGGCTGCCTAACGCAGCCTCAGGGCACCCAAACCAAAGCGCGCAGCTGTTCTGCATATGATTTAGTCTAAAAGCTGCTTTTTTGGCCTCATCCTTGCTTTCTTGCGTGTTTCAACACCTCTGGGTGCTGAAAAAATGTTTAGATTTCACGTAAAACTTAAGAATTTTAAGTTTTTCTTCAAAGAATAGGCGCGGCTCACCAGCTCTACTCTAATCGAGTAGCGGGAGACTTGCCACTTCCACGTGTAGGTTTACACGCCTGTTGTTCCTGGATCCCTGAAAAGCGTGGCCTCATAAGATCTTATATTATGATCTTACGAGGACTTTCAGCTCTTATGAGCAATAACGATGGCTTCAGCCTCTTCATCAGCCACTCGAACCTGTAAAGCTCTTAAGTATGTCCTGCTTCGATCTGAACACTGGGAGCATTTCTCGATGGTCTATCCCGGTTCTCACCCACCCATCTCTTCTCTCGTGACCGTACACAGCTTGGGAAGCAGTTGAGACTTCCTCTACAGCTCTCTCGCAGGACTGAGTATGAACAGAGAAAGCATCCACTTTGAGTGGAGTATTCCTGAGATCCTCGAGCTCAGTCAAGGTCATCTTGTAGGTGAAATTAGGCTCGTAAATATTCTCTGATTCCCAGTTGATGAGATCTTCAGGTGAAGTGGTTTGCAGATTGACTTTGTGATTTTTATGGGGCCTCACTGTCGTATCACCAAAGTCTCTTCCTTCTCTGAACTTCTCTATCTGGCTCAGAGCAAAAGCTCTCTGATGCTCATCCTCACTGCACAGGAATGAAGCCAGGATGTTCTCAGGATGTGCGTGGTAAGCTCCTCTTATCACTGCAGCAGAGATGATGTTCCTGACCTCGGTAGTCTGGTTCCTCAGCAGCCTCTCAGGCTTGAAAAACCGTGTGCAAGACCAAATTTGAGGTGGTGCTTCACTTTGATGTCGTAGTACATTTTGAAGTAGAAGTTAAGGCAGAACTTCACGAGGACGTCGAGCCTCCTCAAAACCTCCCCCTTCAGGCCGTGCTCCCTCATCCACAACAGCAAGATGGCCTGTGCAGTAGTGAGCCACCTGGATTGGTTCAGAGGTCCGCACTTGAGACCAGCCAACTGTGGACTGAGACTTCCAGACTTGATGGCTTTGATCAGAAGATAGCAGTTGTGCTGCTCTGTGGAGAGAGATTTGACTATCTCTACTGGAAGCTCTATGATATCTTCAGTTCCTTCCACTGGTTTGAAGTTCAAGTTGACCTCAAGTTCATTCACTTTCTCAAGAAGTTTTCCAATAGGCCCACTGAAGCCTGACCGGGGAGTTACAGAGCCGTCCAGCTTGATGATTAAGTGCCTCAGGGGGAGGCTGACAGATCATCCAGCTGACAGATCATCCAGTGGCACTTGCGACCCAGCATCTTCTCCAATAGGGCTATGGCGCCTCCAGACCACCCCGTGTTGGTGTTGGTAGAGTCTCCTCCAATCATTAGAAGGCTCTCGTCAGCTCCGTGATCCAGAAGCCACTCATGCAGGCCCTGAGAGATCTTCTGAGCAGGCTTTTCTCCTTCCTCAGGTTCCTCGGGAGTGAAATGGAAGAGGTACTTTTCTTGAGGCTCCCACGTGATAGTGTAATGCTCCTCGATCACTTTGCCAGGATGAAATCTCCCTGTCACTTCGTCATATTTCAACACCTTTGTGTTCCTATCCTGCTTGCCATCAAAGAATATCCCAGAGATCTTCTCCTCCTCTGACCTCTGCGTGAGAGCTTCAACTGATGAGACCATTACTTCCTCCTTGGCCCTCCAGACTTTCATGCCATCTATGACCAAGTAAGCCTTGTCTTTGGAAAGACGACCGGCCTTACCGAAAAGAATGACGTCCACTCACTTCTACTTCACAATTATAACTGGGGTAATTGCTCAGAGCCATCTATTGAGAGAATGTTAAACTTCGCCTTCTGCGTCCAAATGGTTACAAAGATTCAAATGGTGTAGATTTTGTTTCTTATGTATGTATGTATTAAACCTGTGTAAGAATTAAGCAAAGTTAATGTGTCTAAATGGCAACAAATTACGACAAAGGGTTAAAAATATGAGGTTGTGTTCAATTGAATATTTGGTATTTCACCATAGAACAGAAAACCGCAATTTTGAACATGATAACGCGATTTTTGGGAAAAGTTGCAGAGAAACCCCTCTTAGAATTAAATTTTACATAAAAATACATATTATTCAGAGTGAAATTCGGACTCAGAAAAGTATGATTGCCCTAATGGGCCAAACAACAAGGGTCTTATTGCCTCCCTTGGCCATGGACCAAACAACAACGGTCTTATGGCCTCCCTTGGCCAGAGACCAAACAACACAAAAACAGTACAGGATTCATAGCCCCAAGCCCTCCAGATCTACCTGTGGAGGAGTAACATTTACTCCACTAAAACAACGGGTATTGACTAGTCTGAAGTGGTAGGAGGTTTGAATACAATACAAACTCTTTTAACCAAACACCACAACATGGAAGTACAGTACATTTCAATTAACTCACCAACGTAGAAGTCACTTTAAAACATAAATCGTTAACAAAACATGCAAAACTCCAAACCAATATTAGTAAACCAGCATTTAAAAACTGGTGACTTATCAAACTTAGACAAATAATGAGCAAAGTTAAAATACTTAATAACTTTATTTTAATTCCATAAATTTCCTATACCTAAGGGGAGTCAAACTGATTGACATAACTTTAACTAAACTTGAGAAGCTAGCCTCTTGAACTTTTATATTTAAATAGGTCTTGAGTAACCTTTCTCTTCCTAAATTCCTACGTCATTCTTTTTAATCCATTTCATATGGTTTAAAACACACAGTTTGTCAAAAAATTTAATCTATAACATACAAATTTTTCTCCGGCCCCCCCCCCACCAGTATATGGAAAAACTATACACGCTTACAACATGGTATCGTGTGTGATACCTTTATTTCATAATTAAATATAAATTATTAATTAATTGAATTAAATATCTACAAAATTGCCTCGGGATTGGCGACATAGCCTATTGGGAATGAAAATAATTGCCATACATACATAGAACCCAATATGGAGGCATTGGGCACACCCAACCACAAGAAAAATTTATTATTTCGTGTTCAAAATTTTCCACTGCTGACTCATGAAAATTACATCGAGAGAAGAGTCAACGAACTTTGCAAATTCGGCAAATACTAAAATACGAAGATTATATTATAGTGGCGGCACTCTGAGCTGCATATGTTACAGCAATGCTTTAAGCAAGGAAGATGTACTTTATCTTCCTATAAGTTCTGAGTGAAATCCTCTTAATATAAAACCTAATAACTATAAAAAGGATAGGCCTATTCCTTCAGGTATTTAAATAGTGACTGCCTATATTAGTTACATCAAATCAACTCATTGTGTAACTCCATCGTACCACGGCCCTACATCGAAAAAGATCGTCGCGCCCTACATCGAAACAGAAGCGAGACCCAACGAAATAATAAGGTAAGGCAATTCCTTTCTTTACCATTAAGCAGCGCAAATACCGAAGGCAAATAAACATAAAGAGGTCCTTTGAAGGCCTACATATACATAACTCTCTAACGAAAAAACGTAGGGCTTGTGTCGTTAACTCTCCACTGGAATGTGCTGGAAATTTCCAACGGATGAGGGTATCAGGCAATCAACTCATAGCCCTATATAGTTTTTTCATAAATACTAAATATAATAATACACACCTTATAGTTTCACATTCGCATAGCATAAAATTAATAACTCTTAAAATATGGAAAACCGGGACGTATGGACAACCTATATATGCAGCACCTTCAAAAATTCACCCAATGTTACCAAATCTAGAGAGATTTCTTTATCTACAATTAGAAGACCCTCCCGACATGAAAAAAGATGAGGAACTAAAACAGACAGAATATTATGCGCCAAATAAACATGAGATGAGTTTTGGTCGCAGATTTAGGTGAAAGACTCCAACAATAAACAGGAAATTTAAAGAAACACAGAATCAAAAGATTTAGGAATTATAATGACTGAAGATGCGAAATTTGAGACAAAATAAGATTACGATAAACAAGGAATAAAGAGTTGCGGGACAGATACTGAAAACTTTTAAAAGTAGGGACCAGAAAGTAATGATTCCCTTCCTTAAAACAGTAATCATTAGGGTGGAGTGATCATATATCGAGCTAAAAAAAATATCATTGTTTCAATATACTATAATTATAAAAAGTTGCCATTTGGTACCACTTAACTGCTGACAAAATATTTTTTCATCTATTCGTATATTTAGGTCTGCCACAAGGACGATAAAATTTCACCAACTTTCACATTTTTAGGAAGGGTTAAGACATAAATATTTTGCATTATTGTCTACCTCCAATCACGCAAAATACCCAGAACTCACCATGTGGATGTGGCTACTCTTCGAGTTCCACCAACCTCCCTCCTCTATCATGCTAAAAATATTGAATTTCCTTGATAATACATCCAAATGTATAGAAGTAGTTCAGCAACTGAATTCTTATTTAGCGTTAAATTTTGGCATTGCCGTTCTTTTCTTGATTCGATTCTACTCATTTCATTTATTCCATGTAAGCTTAGGTCTTCCAAGTGTCTTTCATGCATTCATTAATTTTATTTATTTGGCTAGGCCTTGGCTAGTAAAGTCTTTCAGAATTAAAAACCAGTCTGTGACCTTCAGCCTAGTCTTAGACCCAGGCCTCGTGATATACAAATGGGCCTAAGTTAGCCATAATACAGTCTCTAAATTAGCCAGCCTATACTTGAGAAAAAAGACTGATAAGTTAGAAAGGGATCGTGCTAAAACAGCCAAAGTAAATCCAGAAATGAGAAGTAAAATATTTGAGAAAAAATTAACTCGACAATTTATGTATTCATTCCAAAAAACGTGGAATTATAGAACTAATTCGAGTATTTAAAATTGATAAATAGCTTTGATAATGTAAATTACAGGAAGTTATTTGATAGGGATACAGAGTCACTAACGAGAAGAAATGGGTATATATTGAAAGTCAAAAGTTTTTAAGTGTAATGCTGTGAGGCGATTCTTTTCATATAAATTTAACTCCTTAAAATTTCATGCCTTCGACATTTCACTGCAAGACTGGGACAATTTAGATAGTTCAATTGATTTACTGCAATGTCTAACGAAATGTTTAGCTAAAGTTAAATGGCTAATGCATTAGACATTTCAAAACTGGCAAAATTGGGACAATGAAACGTCTAACGAAACGTCTACTTCTATTTAGAGTGTACGTCAAACATTTGCATTAGGTTGAATATTGTGTTAGATAAAAAATGGCGTTTACACTGAACATGCTTAATTAAGGTTAATAAACTCGTATGTTTTACGAACCTATTGCGTTTGGATTTGTGTCTAGATTCCTTTTTTTAGCTAAAAATATTTTAGAAGTAGGGAAATTTTTGGTGACAACTGGTATATATATATATATAATATATATATATATATATATATTGTGAGGAATGACGATTCGTGCCATAAGCCATAAGCCATAAGCATAGAAATTTCAGAAAAGTGGAAACAATCATTTAATCTGAATTGTGCGCGCAGCAAAGAGTGTGGAAAATTAATATGAAAAGTTATAATTGGCGATAATAAATCCTTGAAATATCATTTAAGGCTAACAATTTTATATTTTACATTATATTTTAAGTGTTAAGTGTCAGTGTATGAGTAACAACAGTAAACATCGAAGATTATATTCAGTGAAGCTAATTTAGTTAATTTAGTTCATTAAAAAGAACTGGTGGTACTATAGTATGCGGTAGCACTAAAGAACCTCTGCCTCTTAATTTTAAACAGAGAATTTTGTAAGTCTGGTATTTCCTGGTCTCGAAGACCAGGAAATACCAACAGAAAGTACCTCCAATATTAATGTCAATGTCAAGTATGTGAAAGAAGGGTAAACTTTAGAAGATATAAAATAACATAAACGTTATTTTCATTTCATAACATAAATAATTGTGCAGATAAAATATATTTTAGCTCAAGTAATAATCACAGAGTAGAACTAATTTTCAGTAGTCTCATAAATGCGTTCTGAAATAAGGAATATCTTTTTGTTTGAATAATAAGAAACCTTGAAAAGAAATTTACAATAATAACATACAATCCGAAGACGAAGTAAGTTTATTATTGAGTACGGGTAGCAGAGGAGTGGCGAGCCGGCTGCCCTATTTCGCCATTGAAACCCTATGATGCAGTCAACTTCGGCGTTAAATTCAGCATAGTGGACAGGGTGGTGGATGCGCAGAGGAGATGGTACAGCCATGTGGAGAGGATGGGGAGGACCGACTTCTGAGAAGGCTGATGTACGGAAGAATAGTGGGATGAAGGCACCGGGGACGCCCAAAGACGACGTGGCTCAAGACGGTAGATAGAGAGAATCCGGGTTTAACCTGGCGCCAGAGAACAGATCTGGCCAGAGAGGGGGCGCAGTGGCGAGTTTACCGACGAGGGAGACGCAACGCACGGTACCCAACCTGGAGACCTCCAGATGGGAATTAAGTCTAAGTCTAATGTGTATATATATATATATATATATATATGTATATATATATATATATATATAGGGTGTCCGTAAAAAAGGTCTTTACTATTTTAATTTTTTATTTTTCAGAACACGTTAAAGATACAGTTACGAAACGAAAACTATCGGAAAGATCAAGTCCAGAAGTTTAGATTTATTAATTTAAATTAAATAATTTCAATATGAGCGCCGCGAGTTGATCGAGCAATATCAAACCGATATTCAACCTCCTGCCACACTCTTCTGAGAATATCTTGGTCAATCTCTACAAAAACCTCTGTGATCCGTGTCTTCAGGTTTTGTAATGTCGTCGGCAATGGTGGGACGTAGACATTGTCCTTAACAAACCCACAGAGGAAGAAATCCATGGATGTAAGGTCTGGTGATCTCGGGGGCCATTCCATAGGGCCTCCACGCCCAACCCATCGATTTGGAAGAAGTCTATCCAGATACGACCCTACCTCGTTATGAAAGTGTGGTGGGGTTCGTCTTGTTGGTAAATCAGATTTGGAATATCCTCCATCAGCTGCGGCATTAACCACTCCTGTAGCATGTCAAGCTAGACGATTCCTGTCACTGTGGGTTCTGCAAAGAAGAACGGCCCGTAAAGTTTTCCTTCCGACAATGTCGCAAAAACATTAACTTTGGGGCTGTCTCTTTCATGTTCGAATGACGCATGGGGGTTTTCACTCACCCAGATCCTCAGATTATGCCGATTCACTCGTCCTGACAGATGAAATGTCGCTTCGTCACTAAAGATCAACCTGCCCATAATGGTGTCATCATCAGCCACTTTTTCGAGGAACAAAACTCATATCGTTTCACTTTGTGTGTCGGCTGTAGTAGTTGCACAATCTGTAACCGATATGCACAGAGTTGAAGACGTTTACGAAGAACCTGTTAACAGTTGTTTTGGGAATGTTAAGTTGCCTATTAGCACGCCGCACCGATTTCTGCGGACTGCGCAAAAATGTTTGTCGTATGTTTTCAACACGTGCTCCACTCACAGAAGGTCTGCCGGGACTTTTTCCTGTGCAGACACATCCAACGTTCACAAAACGATTGTACCAGGCAAGAACCGAAGGTTTACTTAGTGGCTTCTTCCTGTTCCTCTGCCGAAACCGTCATTGCATTGTCACAACCGATTTTGTTTCGTGAAAAGCCAACACACAAAACGCCTTCTCTGGTCTAGAGAACAAATTGAACAAATTGAACAAAATGAACAAATTGAACAAATTGAACAAAATGAACAAATTGAAGACTTCGGCCACCTAGCGGCCAGACTGAAAAAGAAAACAAATGAAAAATTAAAGAGCTCTGAAAAATACATAATTAAAATAGTAAAGACCTTTTAAGGACACCCTCTATATACAGTATATAGATATACTGTATATTATTGAGTGATTGACAAAACTAAACAGGTATCCACCCTCATGTAGAGCACACTCACCCAACTAGAC